>JAOCNB020128224.1:0-10769 GCA_026546465.2 Palythoa caribaeorum | reverse complement strand
ATATAAGGGTATATAATAAATTGGTCACAAATATAATGTGAAGAAAAAGGACAAAAGAAATAATAAAAAAGCAAACACAGACATAGTTGCAATAACAAGTACTGAAGTAGAAGAAAAAAAATTCAGAAAACAAATATTAAATAAATTAGGTTACGAAGAAGAAAAGGGGCCAGGATCTAGTACCTCTTGTTGCACAGCAAATAAATTTGGCTTTCAGAGGTAGAGAGTGTCCATGCAGCAAGGGCGCATATGATTGTAATTTTTCAAATCTGTTTTATATTTACATTGGAGCCTTGATCGCACTAAAAATATTTATTCCTTTCCGTACTGTAGCAATACAAAATATTGTCACTTACCTGGAACAGAAAAGTCGGCGGATTGACGTGACACCCTAATCTATTTCCAACACTTAAACTTTAATTCAATGACCAAGTTAGTTGTAAATTTTGTGATTGTAAAAGCGATTAATTACATGAAATCAACGAGTTATCGGCGTCCGGCGGGAAAAGTTTGCACGAAAAGGGACTTGGCTCTAGTTTACCCAGAAGTCTATGTATCCGGCACACGGTTAAGAAAAAGCGCTAACTGTGCGCGGCTACGGTCTCTCAAGTGTCTTTCATCGATCTGTAAAGAAGTACACACTGTTGAACTCCATAGCTCTTAATCTCACTCGCGAACTTGCATCCATGAAATGGCTTCAAAGGCAAAAGTCTGCTCTTTAGGACTTTAGAGTTATTTTAGGCAAAGTAAATGGTTTAGAGGAGACGGGAAGACAAACGAATGCCAAAGTGAATGACCTCGCAGTGAACGTGGACATTGTGGATGGAAATCTAACTTCTTTCTCAGATATGTTAGTAAAGGTCCTATGATGGAAACTGGGATTGTAAACAAGTTTGTCAATGCCACATCAACCATTCTGGATCGAATTGACAGTGTTGAGAAACGGTTCGACGCGATATGTAATCCAGGAACACAACCCAACGGCAACACTCTATTAAGATTAAGCCAACCAAGAAAGCAACGAAACCCGAATTTAGCGTGAGTAAGTTTTATTACACAAAAAAAATGTTTCATTCAGGCACATTAAGTTTTGATACTTCAAAATAGTCGCAAAAGAAATGTAAAAATGGTAGCAGATCCGATTAAAATGAGATAACTTCTATCAGAACTGATTGTAACTTGATGCTTCCCACTGTTTCCAAAAAGGCGGGAAACTGAAGTCAACTACCTTGTTTCTAGAATGCGTATTTTACTAGTGTTCACTCCTTTTATTAACCCTAAATCCTAAATCCTTCAAAACATAACAGTTACACTTTTGTAAATGTATGTTGACTTTTTACGAAACATACAATACAATGCATGTTTTTAAAATGTTTATCATTACTGTTTGTGTTATATTTTAAACAAAGCTACGATGGCCGAAGACTAAGAGTTTATATCCTTCAAAAGTCTTTAAGAACTATTAATTTAACGTCGATAATTCTTTTTCAGCAATGTGTAAGGACAAAACTTAAAAGTCTCGACCTAACCTCGGATACCAGCAAACCGTAAGTAAAATTTTGAAATATGATACTCAGATTCTTTAATCTAGTCAAATTGGGAATGTGCTAAAAAAATAAAACCAAGCTGGTGGATTAATTATGAGCGAGCAATGGATTTTATATTTGTGTTTTATTGATAAAACAACATTCAGAAGTAATATCGTTTTGCCAACACCTTATTGTATTTAATGAATATCACCCCTTAAAATGATTACTTTCCTGTTCTATCTGCCTTTTTGCTTTGATAAAAACCTAGTTAAAATTTTTAAAACATACTTTGTTTATAAGAGTTTGCGCCAGGTAAGGTGCATTTTTAACAATACAATACGAGTATTTATAAATGTATTTCCTAGAATGTAGTCTGACCAAAGGTCACGTGAAATTATGTTTTGGGACAATTCATATTTATAGAACTGTCACAAGTCTGATTGTCTCCTTGCAATTCTCAGCACGCTGCAAACAATAATTAAACATTTTATTAATCAACAAAGTAGATATGTGAAGTCTTTTATTCAAAATTTTATGTTTCAACAGCAGAAAACATGTTAAAATGAATTTTTCTTTGTTGTGCAGCATGTAGAATTTCATTGTGCGGAAAAGCCATGACGAATTCAATCTAACAAATATTTTCATTAATTGACAAAAGAACACTCTTTTCCTTTATCCTTTTGTTCTGTGTTTAGAATGCGCTCCAGTAGTTACTGCTAAATACATTTGTAAAATTACACAGTTTAGGTATTTTTTTATAGTTAATTTATTGTGGAATTTTGTATTGTAATAAACACCTAATGACTGGCATTGAGACAAAAGGTTAATTTCTTCCCATGTTGTAGCCAGAGAAAACATAGAGATACGAGGGATACAAAATTAACAGATGTACAGGATATTTGAGTTTGTCCCAGTCTCAACCTCATCATAGTTTTTGAGCTTTCCATTTGATGACTCCACAACTCGAACTTGTGAAGTCTTGCAATGTTCAGTCATTAAGAGCGCCTTTCCATAAGATTCGAGAATTGGGTGACAAAACTCAAATTTCGAAATCCTTCATATTTTCTCAGAAGAAACCCTTTGGTAACTATTGTCGAAAATCACAATAAAACTTTTGTTTTTGAAAAATTAAAAAAAAAACTAAAATGCCCGCTTCAAGTCCCAGATGCCATTAATATTCCTCGAAAATTAAGGGATTTTCATGTGGCCCTAAAAATCGCGCGGCTTGTCCTATTCATTTGATATTTGTCAGTTTTAAAGAACTTTCTCTTTACATTTGATTGATAAAAAATATTGGCAATTTTTTAAAATCTTCGTAAATTTTTAGGTTTTTACAATTACCCACCTGCGACACTTTGATACAGCAGTTTGAAAATGGGAGACTTTGGAAGTGTAAATCGCTATCTGATACGTCGAGATTTGCAATAAATTTTACACACAATCAAAGATCTCGTTTTGGTCTATAAAATATCAAAAATCCAGCTCGGGTAAATAAAACGCCGCCTGCTGGGAAAAGTTTGAACATAAGGTTTTTTCAAAGAAAGCAGTTGTCACGCATAACACACGCAACCGCAACATTTCAAATTGCTGCATTTTAGATCTTATTCATATCATTGCTAACTACAAATTTCCTCTTGATGGTGACGGAAACAGTAGGCATCAAAACCTTTGAGTTAAAAGTTAATGTAAAACACGGATTATATAGCATTTGACAAGAGAAAACTGATAGCAGTGTTTCTTGTATAAATCAACGTCACGCCGTCAGATACTTGTCAACACCAAAACCGCGAAACGACATATATATTTTAATTTGTTTTTTAACACAACTTATGATTTGTTATAAATTATTATTTCACATAAACTAAAAAGGAGGACAAAACAGTTGACTGAAGTGGAGAGAGAAAGTGAGTTTGGAAGAGCTGTTGTTTCTGAGCTGATGTCTTCCGAACAAAGGCCAAGACCATTACCATGGATAGCTAACCAAATAGAGAAATTTTTTGAAACTCTTGATAAAAGATGGGAAAATTGCCTCACCCCACAATAAAAATGTCAGGTTGTGAAGAGAAAAGCAGGGATGCCCAGCAACAGGGCACACAGCAGTACGCCTGAAGATTTAGTTTTGTTGGCAGTTTGTAATGGAAACTAAAGATTTTTTTGCTCCATCATGTATGTGACATTTTGGTTACTATAACTTTTTTAACAAAACTTTTAAAATCAGTTGCAATTTCTTGAAACCATCCAACTTAAATCTTAAGCCAGTTCAATGCCAATTAACCTGTTGATAGAGTCGTCTAGGTTTGTGCCAAACTAACTTTTTAATCTTTTGGTTTATATTTTATTTATTTGTTTGCCTATGGCAGTTCCATTGTCAGCTAACCAATGGAAAGGTCTAGTGCAAAAACGAAGTAAGTGACTTTGTATGAAGTGCTTAATTTTCCCAAGCATTACAAAAAGATAATATGGATATTGTAGAGAGAACTGAAACTTCATCTGTGTAACTGTCAATTATTCCAACATTAAAGGGATAATATAGAAAGAATTCGAAACTTTATTTATGAAGCTTTAAACTCTCCCAATGTAACCCCTATTAATCTTTCAGTGTACTTAGGAGAATTAAGTATTTCATATAAAGTCACTTACATCGTTTTTGCACTGGACCCTTTAACTTTTAACCATGTAATATTTTATGTAAGAATCATAAGCTCAATTACAATGCATTCGTTGCTTAGTTGGCAACACCTTTTTGTGAGTTGGCCCCAGTTAATAAAAGGAAGGCCCGTATTTGAATACCAAGATTAATATATTTTGACCATGTATGGTTTGTTGATTACCAAAAATATATATATATTGACTAAAATGTTTGCACTTTAGTTTATAAATTACCAAGACTTTTGCATTTTTACATTGAACAGTTCATTGACTAACATTTTAACATTGTATGGTTTAATAAAAACCAAGATTTTTACTATTTTACATTGTATAATTCTTGATTATCAAGATTTACATTTTAAACGGTTTATTGTTTACAATTTGCATTAAATCAGTGGAAGAAAGAAATGTGAGTGCATCAATTATTGCAGCGATTATGTAGGCACAGGAGCGCAAGTATACCCTAAAAATTCGATCGGAAAAACCTGAGAATGTACAAATTTTATCTTGATAGTCACACCAGGAAAATCTGAGAATACGCACGTATTACCCTGATAATCACATCGGGAAAACCTGTGATAACGTGCCTATTACCCTGATAATCCGAAGGATGCGACATAAGATTATTGCACGTATTGCCACGTCGTCCAAAGTGAATAACCTGGGAAAACATCAGTCGTACCTATTGGTCAACGTGAGAAAATACGTAGAGATTACCCCATATTTTCCCCAGATAATCAACGCGCAGTCCAAAGGAAAAATTCGCAATTTTTTGCCGTGTTAAAGTGGTCAATGTCAATAATCCTTCGGCTTCTTTTGGGTTCCCATGCCGCTTTTAAGCCCGTTGTTTGTGTGAATCTATAATTAGCTGAATCAATTAAACTGAAACTAATAAAACTGAAGTCTCATAACAAAATTAAATGCTTCATAACAAAATAGAAATTCTAACAAATCAGAGTTGACATTGTTTTGAAAATCTTAGATAATTCTCATGTAGCCATTTTGACATTTCCATACCTTAAAGTGTAAAGATAATACTTCATCCCAGAGATTTTACATTCTCATTACAGGTCCTACGAACTGTTGTTACAAGGGACTGTAAGGATATACTCAAAAGAGAAATGAAGCGGATCAATATCCAGTTTAAATTCTTTGAAAAATATAACCAACTAGCTGAGAAAACAGAAATACAATGGACAAGTGTCAGGGGTAAGAAACCTGGTGCATATTTATCTAGTTGTCCAGGTCCATAGACTGGTTCCCAAAAAGGAGGGTTCCTTCAATCTCTAAAATATTCATAATGAGGGTCTATTACATCTGAACGTTTTTATTTTACATAAATGTAGCATTAATTACTGAGAAACTTTGTATTTTGTGGTTGAGTTTTCATTAATTTGAAAAAGGTAATACTACAAATCGTAGATGTTCTAGGTCCTGAATGTGTTTAATTGCAAAATATTTTAAAACCTATTAAAAAATTATTTCTATGCAGAAATTTCTTAAGAGAAATTGATTAAAAGTGCGAAATTATATGAGCAACACATTGGAAGAAATGTTAGACAGTTGAAGTTAGCATTTTATTGTATATTTCCGTAAAAATGACAGCAAAACATTAACTTAAAGTACACAATTATATTACAGAGAAACAGCCTCTTAACAATACGCATGTTAATTTATTAGGCTTCCAAACTGAAACGAATAATATCAATTCTTGGTTTTTGTGAACTACACAGGGATTCAAAACTCTGATACAAGCCCTTCCAAGTGAAACCAGGTCATGAAACGTACCTGAAACCTTCACAGTTCAAGGACTATGCACGAGTGTGACGATTAGTTTTAGATATTAATTTGACAGCACACCATTTATCGAAACTTTATCGGAAATTAACTTTAAGTTAACATATCTTGATGATACAATATTATTAAACATAAAATTCTTTGGGTAATTTTTACATTAAAAACTTCAATTAAGAAATTAAAAAAAACATCCTCATGAAATGGAGCTAATTTATTGTGAAAGATACCTATCAAGTTGAGAAAACCTCCAGAACATGTTTTTACGAAAAGTGTATCCAAATTCCTAGAAATAATAAGTTATTGTGGTGCAACATAAACTCCGCCATTACCGGTCCCAAGCCTGGATAAGAAAGGAGGAGGCATGGGCGTAAGGCTAGCGTCTCTATCCTGTAAAAACATGCTACAGAAACCGAAACTACACAAAGAATCCAGACGGATCTTACACAGAATTGATCCCGAGTCCAGGGCACTGGAAATGACCTCTTATCCCCAAACACGTCTTACAGATTGGAATTTGGAACATGCGTCACTTTATGAGACTGCAAAGGCAGCCGAAGTTGCAAGAGAGTTTGACCGATACTGCCTAGACGTCCTTGGGCAAGTATTGAACTTTATAAAGCAACAGCTGGTCCCACCATTGATGCACAATGCACCAATGTCTGTGACAACACAGCCTGCAGAGATGACTTGGGATGCTGCAAGAACAGTACTTTAGAAATGAATGAAAAAGATGGATGTGAAAGAGAAGACTACGATGTGCCTAAAGATACTGACAAACATCCCACATTAACAAAGAATGAAATTAATACCATGTTTGAAGATTACTTTAAAAGAAGAACAGCAGAGGAACTATACATTGACCTGGAAACGGTGAATGCTGTTGTGACAGATGAATCATGCCATGACTTTGTACGGACACCAACCAACGATTTTTCAGCTAGGGCATTAATCTCCTAATTGTTAATTTCTGAGCCTTTAAGGCCACTCTCTGCATTATTTTATGGTCACAAATACAATTTTATTTAATTTTAGTTCCGTAATATAGACAAATTATTAGAGAAAAAAATCTTTTTACAGAACTCCAAAATCGTATTTAGCTTTTGAGAAACTTAATTTTTTCTGAATGTAGGTTGTTTAAATTTCGCCCTTAAGGAATTTCTTATTGCAGTTTCCATGGAAACCAGGAAAAATCTTGGCCGCGTCCCATCAAAAAATTACCCCATTTATTATGCTTTTGTACTGAAAATTGCTCCAAACTTGCCAGAGAAGCCTGGGCTCTTGGTCTGTTAATTGCACATTGCTTGGACTCTCTGGGCTCAATAAACTACAAGCGTCCATTGTGATTTGCATGTTTTCGGCAAAGAAGAATGGGAAATAGAGGTTGTTCTAGCAAATATCAAGTTCAGATATAGTTCTTCCCACTGTGTTTGGGATATATTCTTAATGCTTTCCAAAGACAAAAGACGTTCGTTTAGGGGTGTTCCGAAGTGGGACAAAAGCAGTGATGCAGCGGAGTCAAACTCAAATTCAACGGTCCCATGTCAACATCAAACAGAGAAGAGTGTGGGACCTCAGCTGGTTTACTCAAAAAAAGTCGTCATCAAATGACCAGAGTGTTGTAAACCCACGAAAAACTGCAACAGAACAAAAGCTGGAAGATAGTGATGATCTGGAAGAAGAACCAACAGATGGACCTTGAAGATTGCCGCGAAACAAAATGGCTGCAAAGCAACAACAAAAAAATTACTATGGAGATCCTGATCCAGGATATCTTTTTCATACATTTGAAAAATTTGTTAAAATTATTTGCAGCGGATCATAAATGTATAAATGTAAAAATGCAAAAATTTTCATGGAAGAAGATCAAAACAAGAATGCTGGAGGCACATGGTCGCCCTAAAGTGCCATGGACTTAAATAGGAGGCTTATTTATGCTGCTGGTGAATTTGAAATCGGGAGAGAGGGTATTGGCATAATATGTGACATTTTGAGCATGCCAAAGCCAAAGTCATCTGAAGCTTGGAAAGGCCACATAAAAGCTCTATAAGATGCTCATAAAAAGGCAGTGAACAAAAACTTACAAAATGCAAGAGCGAAAATGAGAACTAAACTCCATAAAAAGAAACCACATTTGGACGAGTTTGGTGTTATTGATGTGGGTGTAAGATACGATGGGGCATGGTTCAAGTGAGGTCATACTGCAAAATATGGTTTCGGTTTTGCTATTTCTGTGGATACAGGTGAGGTATTGGACTGGGGATTCCCATCAAAAATATGCTGGGAAAGAGAAAGGCTCACCCGAACATGATATTTGGTATGAAAACCATAAGAAAAAAGGGAACTGCTCAAAGAATTTTAATGGAAGCGGTGGAAGCATGGAAGTTGATATTGCAAAGGAACTGTTGGGTAGGTCACTGAGTTTCAATATGCGTTACAAATTTATGGTTTGTGATGGTGATTCAAGGGCTTACTCTGTAGTCTGGGATATTTACGGCTGCTGTGAAACCTGTGATCGTTATGAGAGACTTAAAAGAGGTTGAAGAGACTATAAGACATAGAAATACTCAAAGGAGTTCAAAGATTGGAAAAAGAGTCATAATGCACTGAACTGTGACTGTGACCCAATGTTCAAATTAGACTTTATAGGCCATGGGCAAAAACGACTTGGCAAGGGTCTCTTACCAAGTTGAGACACTTCAAGAGTGCGAAGAAGGAAGGAGAAGATTATGCAATGCTTATTCCAAAGCACAAGCGTTCAAAAGATGGTCCAGCACCTGTCGGATTAAATCCAGAGAATTACGAGCTTATAGTGACCTACATAAATGAAATAAGACCACAAGTCGAGGCAAATGACGAAAAGTGCATATTCGTTAAACAAAATGGAAGAGGAATAGAACCTGGAACCATTGGCAAGCATTTGTCAGCCGTGTGGGAGAAAAGTCTTGTGCTGAAGCAAACAGACATAAGAAAGTATATGCCACAAAAACACACGAACTTGTGGCGAAGATGAGCTACGTTCATACAGAACTTTCGAAAATAAACTCAACATCAATGCAGGTCATTGAATCCGTGATCAATCCGGGTGAACTGGCCAGATGGGAGACATCCGAGCCATAGGTCTCTACTGACGAGGTTGTCCCTCCAACACCTCAGAAATCGAGGTCTAACATAATAATCCAGCCTTTGCCTGGTATTGAAGTAGTTGCGGAACGTCTGTTTAACATGTCCGACGACGACGACAATGACGATGTTGTCCCTTCTTGTGAGCCACCCACTCTCTTTAAACCTCTAGGCAACTATGAGGTCAGTATTTAGGGACAGGATAATAGATATTAAATCAATAAGAGTAGAGAGCGTAAAATCCTATCTAGTGACAAACAGTGAATTTGGAAAGATGGTCCCCAATCCGGACGATGTGCAGAAAGTCATCAACTACCTAAGATACGTGAGAGACAAAGATAATATCGTTGATGCTTCAAGCCATTCATCGTGTAGAAGAAAGACATGGAGTGATGACAACACTGTGTCATCACTCCATATCTGTTTCAACGAGAATATTGCTTGCCCAACAAAGGCAAAAATGAGATTGTCTCTCTAGAGAAATGATGAAACCGCCCCCATCTTCATAGAGAAGGGATCGAAAGGTGTTACGAAAAGGTCAAGTACCTTTTTAAGGCTCGTAAGAAGAACAAGTAACTCTCTGTTCAAAATAAATAAGGAAGGTTGAGTTAACGCTTATCTATTTACGAAAAAAGGACGTCGAGTTAACCTTTCTGTGTTAAAAGGACGTTGAGTTTAAAAAAAATTAGAAATCTTTTAAAAAAAGCTTTTTTTCAAAACATGCACACATTCTACCATTACACAGTGACCCTTAAGGAACCGGTAGTGGTAGAGCATACAACAAAGAGACACACATGGAGTTCATTGCTTCCGGACCTCCTCGTTGGTGAACTCTGGAAACTTTGTTAATATGGCTAACGCGGAAGCAGATTAATCATCATTAAACATCCATATATATGCGACTAAAATTCACTTGTCTCACTACGTTCTAAACCCAACTCACGTTACTTATTTTCCAAGTTGGTATTGGTTTAAAACAGAGATCCAAAATCCAGTAAATGACATTTACAGACCGTGGTGCTAAAGCAGTGTTTGGCAGCTGCCTTGCGTAACTAGGTTCGATTCCTAGTCATGGTTATTGTTATTGAGCTAGAGTTAGGATCCTGTATCGATATTTAAAAGCATTTGTTGTTGTATTTGTGTTGGGTTTTAGCGGATTTTTGCATAAATTAACTAGCCTAACGGCAACTTTAAAATGGTCGTAGCTTAAAAACCGCTGAAGATATTTACAAATGGGACACGGCAAAAATGATCTACGCATCAGACTACACAATATATGCGATTTTCAGCCAAATCGGTGATCCTACCAAAAACCTGAATTTTTTTAAGCCAAATGGTTGACCTTGAATATTTGACCATTTTTTTAAGTGTCTCCGATTTCACTCAAAATGACATATTTTATGTAAAATTGCACGGGGAACAAGATTCTGAGGTCAAAACAATAACTTACTTTGTTCTTTTAGTTGTTTTAAGCATTTTTAGGCGAAAAAGGCGGAGGGCCAATTTGACCTGTTACCATGGAAACACGGTTGCCTCTAGCAACGTGATTGACATACCATTTGATAGCCAAGGGTGCTTCATGAGGCTCAAATACCTCGATGTAGAGGTCACAAATGTACCACTGATTGTCATGGCAGTATGTATACTACACAATCTCTGCATTATCCATGAAGT
>JAOCNB020128191.1:0-10769 GCA_026546465.2 Palythoa caribaeorum | reverse complement strand
GAGGTTGGTTGGCCGCATCTTGATATGCATTAGTGTGACAGCGCGATGCTGTTAGTGAGTTCATGTGCGTCAGTCATTCAATTACCTATACGAATTCTTTTGCGTGTGTGTCACTGTACTTTACTTGCAACAAAATTATTTACTCCACAATAATGTTTTAATACAAAACTGGCAAGGGAATTTTTTCCATGTAAAAACTATAGAAAATTTAAAGTGTATAAACTATAAAGTTTGAAACGATTTTGTGTATTTACTAGAAATCTTTTAAAGAGAGAAGAATGACTCAACCAACTGATCACGTAGACGAAATGCCTCCATGCAGGAACTTGACAGATCTATAATGCAAAACAACAATCCTATAATCAATTTGATAAATGTGCATGTTTCGTTGATTGGCACGACAGATGTCCAAAAAATTCTAATATTCTCAAAATCATGGACCACTGAAATCAATGTTGTGTTGAAAAATATAGGTTTAAAAACTTCCCTTCAGGCACTGTTTTGCAAGTGGCGGATGTTATAAACTTGAAATTGGTGATGATAAAGACCCTCGAAATATTTGTTCACGTCTCGCGAAAATGAAATCTACAGATGCGACTGAATGAATGACTTAACGTCCATTTAAAAACAATTGTGGCAAAGGGATACAGTTAGCTAGGTCTATCAATATTTATTATTCCTGGCAGTTCCCGTCACCATTCTTCTCCTCCTTGTTGGATAACTAAGTTAAATTATAAGGGCAAAAGCAAAAATAAAAGTACAAGTAAAAGTAAAAGTAAAATTAAAGGTAAAGGTAAAAAGGTAAGGTAAAGGTAAAGGTAAAAGTGGTTGGCATCCTTCCGTCTTGTGAGACAATGTGTAGCACATTAGTTCTGTAGGCATTTTCTAGAGTGCCAGTCTGCAGGCAAGTTCTGTAGTGACAGTCTTTCCCGCAACCGCTGCAACGATGGTTAGTTGGCGACAATGATGTTCCCCGTTATTTCCGTCTCCTCCTGCTCCTCGCATTATCTCTTTTCTGCTCTATCATGCCTTCTTGAGCTGTTGTGCTCCATTTGGCGCAATCACTTGCATAACTCTCCTACTTGTTAACATTGATATTGCTTAGCTTCATGTCACGCTTACAGATGTGTTTGTAGCGGAGGCTAGAATGTCCTATTGGACGGGAGCCGTCTGCTAGTTCTCTATACAGTAGGTCCATTGGAATGCGGCCAGGGTCCATGCGTTGAAGCGTCCATGCGCCCAGCCACGTGACTCGCCTCTTGCTAAGGATAGCGAATATTCTTGGGATGCCTGCACGCTCTGGAACTTCAGAATTCGTTATACTGTCTTGCCAGTGGATGCGCAGTATACGTCAAAGACAACGTAGGTGGAAACTGTTGAGTTGCTTTCCTGTCTTTTGTTGATGGTCCATGTCTCCATGTCTCGCTGCAGTATAGGAGGGAACTGAGAACGCAAGCCTGGTAAATTCTTTGTAAGCTTACTACTGCTCCAAACTCTGCGGTTGAGCTTGGCCATTGTACCCGCGGCCTTGCCATTCTTGCTATTCAGTATTGAGTCGAGATTCACAGAACTAGAGACTGTAGATCCGAGATAGGTGCAGGTAAATACCACCTACAGGTGTTGCCCATTGATGGTGCTGACTGGGGGAATATCGGAATCTTTGGCCATAACCTTTGTCTTAAGCTTCTTTTAGGCTAATGGCTACCCCGAACTCTTTGCAGGCGTAAGCAAATCGGTCGAAGAGTATCTGTGGGTGAATTAGAGAGTGCGATGCAAGGAATGCGTTGTCTGCGACCAGAAGTTCGCGGATGAGGATACGCCTGACCTTCGTTTTGGCGCGAAATCGAGCAATGTTAAGAGCTTACCATTTGTTCTTGCATAGAGGTAAACCTCCTCACCGCAGTCGCTGAATGCATATTGGAGAAGCAGCGAGACGATTCCAAAGAGTGTAGAAGCAAGTACACATCCCTGTTTAACACCGCTGCTGACAAAGAATGCTTCTGATGTTGCACTTTTGAAGCTGACTATGTTGTCTGTGTCTTCATGGAAGGAGCTAGGCGATGACGTTTAGCAATTTAGGAGGGCATCCAAACTTCCTTGAGGATCTCGGGTAGCCCTGTCGTACTTACGAGGTCAAACGCCTTGGTTAGGTCTATGAAGGCATTCGTTTCTCCCTTCACTCCTCCTGTACTTGACGTAATGGGAAGTCATGTAAGTCGTAGACCTGTACGGTCTAAAGCCGCACTGGGACTCCGGGTAAACGCATGACGCAAGCTTTTTGTAGGGGCAGATAAAAACCCGAGCAAAGGCCTTCCTTACAATACTGAGGAGCAAAACACCTTAGTATTTGTTACAGTCACTACATTCGCCCTTGTTTTTGTAGAGGTTGACAGTGGTGGCGTCTCGCATATCTTGAGGAACATGGCCCTTTTCCCAGCAAAGGCAGAGAAGTTCGTACAGATGTTGCATGAGTGCTGGTTTCCCAGTCTTTAAAGTCTCTGGTTGAATTCCATCAGTCCCTGGAGTTTTCCCGCTCGTCAAAGCATTTATTGCCTTGTCGATTTCTTCTGTTGTTGGAAGCAAGTCAAGCTCCTCCACGATCGGTATGCCGGGATAGAATTAAGCGCAGACCTTGACAACTCGCTTTGGATCGCATAGAGCTCGAGGTAGTGTTCTACCCGGCGTTTGATTTGCTTAGATGGGTCAGAGATCGTTTCGTCCATCTTTGCTATCTTTAAAGCTGGGGGACTTGTTGCTTTTTCGATTCTTCAAACATTCTTGTCACGTCCCCACTGTCAGCGGCATCTTGGATGCTCTTGCATAGCCTCAGCCAGTAGCCGTAAGCGCACCGACTTGCAGTCAGTTAAGTATGTCGCCTTGAACTTCTCAAAGCTTCGAGCGAGGTTTGGTTTGGTCATTTCTTGTAGGTGAGAAGAGCCTGCCTTTTGGCTTCTCTTGCAGGTTCCCTATCATGCCAACAATCCCCAAACCAGTCAGAATTATTGTGTTCTTTCTTCCCGTAGGCAAGAAGAAGTGCAGTTGTAGATAGTTGTGGATATTGTGTCATTTAGATCCAATCAATTCATCCTGAGCAAAGTCTGCCAGTGACGTTTTTAGGCAGCTTAGGACCTTTTTTTCGTTTCTGAGTCGGTCATGAGCAGGTGAATGCGAGGGTGACATTTCGACTTGTAATGTTGCAGTTTTCGTGCTGCCAACTTTACATTACTGACCACCAGAGAGTGGTCGGTGTCGCAGACTTCGCTACGGTAGCATCTAGTGTGAAGTACACATCCTAATTCTTTTCGTCATCTGATGACCAGGTCTAGTTGGTGCCAGTGTCCAGATCTTGGGTTTCTCCACGAGACCTTGTAGAATTCTTTGCCTTGAAAGTAGGTGTTAGTCAAGCAAAGCCCGTGGTGGCAGCAGAGCTCAAGTAGTCTCTGGCCGTTATCTTTCCTATTCCATGTGGACCAAAACAAGATGGCCAGGCCTGGCCAGCACCGACTCTGGCATTTAAGTCTCCCAAGAGGTACAGACCCTCAGTCTTTGGTACCTTTGATATGGCTCCATAGCTGCGTAGAAGATATCCTTTTCCTCGGTGTTGAAGTGAGTGTTGGGGCTTAGACGTTATAAAGAGTCTTACAAATCCTGAGGATGTAGAAAGGTCAGTAGAAAGAATTCGCTCGGTTCCTTTTGACAGTGGTATTATAGCAGCAGATACCGCGTTCTTGGCAGTGGGGGTTTGAGTTTGGAGTAAATGGTAAACGTAAAGATAAAGATAACGGTAAAGGTAAGGGTAAAGTTAGAGGTAAAGATAAAGATAAAGGCAATGGCAATGACAATGACAATGGCAATGGCAATGAAAATGTCAATGACAATGACAGTGACCGTGACAGTGACAATCATAATGATAAAGGTAAAGATTAAAGTAAAGATAAAGACAAAGATAAACTTTAAGATAAAGGTAAAGTAAAGGTAAAAGTAAGGGTGAAGGTAAAGATAACGATGAAGGTAATGGTAATGGCAATGGTAACTTTCATTTAAATTCCGTCAGCTAATGGAGTTGCTTATCAATGGAAGCCAACAGGGTGAACGTAGCTTACTTAGCAACTGTGCTACACCTGCTCCTGGAGTTTAAATGCGACTAAATAAAACTATCGCTAATTTGTTCAGTTTGCTGTGTTTGATACTTGAGCAATCAGCAATTCGAATTGCACATCAATCCAGATAGTGACATCTTTTTAATTAAGTATAATGAGAAAAGATAATAGTTATATCGTAAGAAAAATGACCCTTTTGAAAATGTTGAAAACAAAACAGGCAGAATTACTCGAAATTTCAGTTTGTGGCCAAATTCAGTGGTTTTCCAATTTATTAGTTCAAGAATACGTTTACACGTTTTCAGGTAATCATATTAATTTTATAAGAATGACTTTGTGTTCTTTAAGAGAAATGACGTTAATAGGTCAAATTAAATATGCTTGTGTGTGTGTTTAAGATCTCTTAATTAATATCCTAATAAAACCATTGCAGTAATTGTCGATTTTATTACTTATATTTGTCAACTGGTCTTGGTTATGTGGTGCCAAAAAAGTAATTTCGCTGATATTAAATATGAAAATGAAGCCCTTTATTTACATTTTTCGGTGAAAATTAAAATTGGAGAAATGTCTTTGAAGTACCCAATGATGCAATTCAAGGTCCTAGAGTGTTCAATCAAATTTTACATGTTCATGTGAAAAGAATTACCGTCCAAAAATAATTTAATATTCTCAGTTAATTTGTTCAGACATACCTGGAACCTTCCATTTTCTATGCCTTGAAATGAAATAGCGATAGTTTGTTACATTTTAGTGTGATTAGGTTAGGAAAAAGATAATTGTTGAGTACGTGCTTAAAAAATTTCGACAGGAATTTAATTTAAGTGTTCGAGCATTGCGAAATGTTTTCAGTAGCAATCGGTGCAGGACTATAGCCATCTGCGAACAAGCTAAGTACACGGTTTTGGGTGGCAATTGTTCAAAAAGGTATGGCTTTAAACTTTTCTTTTAACCAGAGTAAAAAGAATCATTTAGCCGGAAATTCTTCACAAGATCTGTACCAACACAATTTGGTGAAACTGTACATGAAGTTTGAGCTTACCTCTGGCATTTTATTGTGCTTCTTGTCTATTATTACAACACTACCGAATATAGTGCTTTTAACCGCAGTGTGGCGAAACACGTTCAGTTGTTTCCGAACTGCTTCAACTTATTTTGTGGTTGGTCTGGCAGTAGCTGATCTCCTGACGGGTTTAACGACGGAACCGTTTTTTGCTGCATATTATCTTGGACGCTACCTCAATCAATACCACAACTATATTGCGCCAAGCAAGTCACTATTAAATCATCTTCATCGTATTGGAGCATGCATATCAACAATTACTATAAACTCCTCTTTTGTGATAGTTCTTGCTCTCACATGGTCGCAATTCGTTGCTATATCGTATCCACACAAATACAAACTGTGGATTACAAAGAAACAAACTATAATTTGTGTTATTTCAAGTTACATTTATTTCACCGCCTTCACGATGCTTCAATTTTCTGGAATGAGTGAGATCACATTTTCTAAAATTGATCTTGCAGTCAATGCGTCTTTGGTGTCCTTTTTACTGTTTGTCACATTGGTTCTTCTCATACGAGCATTCAGAAGGAAAGTACGCCGAGGTAGTACTTCTAATTTATCGTCCAACAACCAGCAGCTAACAGCTAACATCAAGCAAAAGCCACAACCAAGGACAGTACAGATGGAGCGGCAATTTACGATTGTGACAATCTATCTCGCGGGAATTCTATTAATTTCAGCGCTGCCTCACGTTTTAATCGTCCATTTTTTTCTTTATTGCGAACATTCAACTTTGGTAAAGTGGGCTAGCGTTAATATTGCCATGAGAGTCAAAGATTTGTTGCTTTTTCTGAAAGTAGGTCTTGATGCATTTATCTACGCCTGGCGTTTACCAGTCTATCGCTCAGCTTTCAGAGAAATCAAAGGATGTTGCAATGTGTTATAAAGTGTATGATGGAACAAAAACTGATAAAGTATAAAAATCGATTAAAAAACTTGTAGTTTTCATAGACTTTGCAATCCAAACTTCTGGCTATCTAATACAATTAGATTTCTGGCATGAGTACTTTTTGTTCTTTATAGAGAGAATCCAACAGACTTGCTAAAACTAATAAGCAACACTCAACTAATTTATGGAAATAACATGTAAAACAGAACACAAATAAAAGTTATCGCTGTCACGTCGATATGTTTGTCAGTGCATGGTTTTAAAGTTATTGGCGTTTTGCGTAATATGTTTCGATTTTTATTCAAAATACTATCAACATAATCTATATGATTTAAGGAAACTTTATATTAACTCAGTTGCAGCATGTTTTATGAAACGACATGGTTTAATAATGTCGCAAGTGTTTTTTTTCATCGTCTCGGAAAATTTAGTTTCCGTGTTTGTTTGAGCGTTAATAGGGAGAAGCTTTAAAATGATTTATTTCTTGTCCCAAAAAGATTGTTATTAAAATCATAGGATAAGACAGGACTAGGTAAACTTTGTAAAAGTTCAGTAACTAACAAAAGTTGCAAAGTTATTTAAAATTTTGCATAGCTATAAAAACGTGGCGAAACGATATGTTCCTGTCTTTCACGTGACGTCACGGCCTTTATTGTTTCTCTTTGAGGTGTGAAATGTTGGTTAGTACTCTATTTCTGTATTCTCTTCATTTTCGTTTTTCCCCTGCTTTAAACCAACAACTGTACAATAAGCCGCATTCAGTAGATTTTTTACAATATACTTTCAATTGCTTTATGATTGAGGGAAAAATATGGAAAATAAATTTAACATGTAATAGAAGTTCAATTTTGAATTAAAATTGATGTAATTGACTGGGTTTTTACGGGTATCAAAAAATAAACATGGATATTCGTCTCTCGAACGGAGTGGCTCCCGACTTCCCACGGGAAGATTTGTTAAGTCACAAGACACTTGACAGCTGTGCTGTGCACGGTCGGGTGCTGGCGTTGAGTTGTTGTCGTTCAAGCTTGGGCCGGAACAGTCGACGGTAAGAACAGTTTCCCATCACGTTATTAATCTCTGAACATTGACTGACTCCAATTTTGCATTTATCCAGAAAACCATTACTGTTCCCATTGCCGTTACACGCTGTGAATCGCCGTTGGTATTTGGAGATATATCGCCATTTAAGTAAATGTGTTTTTGCCGCCTGCCTTAGTTGTATTTATAGTAATTATACTATTGTTAGTGTTACTTTGTCGTGACTGACAAACGGAGCTGCGCAAGAAGATTTACTTTGGAGAACATTAATATCATCTAGCAAGGATTTTCTCCACCCGAGTCTTGTCTTAACTTATAAGACCTACCATGGGTAGAGAGTGGCCTTAGAACCTTTAAGCAATCACGTCACTCTTCAGTTTCATTTTATATTGACATGTTTCGGCAGCATCTAATGCCATCATCAGAAAAGCAATACTAATGATTTAGGACACAGTTAAATAGATATATGTTACAATAGAATAACAATAGAAAGTATTAAACAATGGTAAAGAATAGAGAAGCTGAGACAAAAGATTAGTGGCTTAAATTTAAATTAGCATGGTGTACTTGTTGATTAAACAAAGGCTTAATCTGATCTGTCAGCTGAAAATTTCCTGGGATTGAGTTGATCAAAATAGCAATCAGTTGTTTTGAGCTTTTTGCCTGAAAGTATTTTACCAAAACCTTCTAATCTTTTGTCTTGTTTTATTTTTGGGAAGATAAGGGCAGCGTGTGCAACACTACTGTACCTCTCAGTGCCGAGGGGAGTTCTGCTTATACATTACTTGTTTCTTCAGGGTGGGAGAAAAACTCCTTTGGTTACCATGGAGATGATGGTCATTCATTTTGCTCATCTGGCACTGGCAAACCGTACGGACCAACTTTCACTACAGGGGATGTGATTGGCTGCGGGGTCAATCTGATTGATAACACATGCTTCTACACAAAGAATGGAATAAACTTAGGTGGGTTATTAAAAAATTGTTGTTGTTTTTTCAATAAAAACCAATAGGCATTGTTTCTTTGAATAGTAAGCCATGATTGTTTATTTGTGTGGTAAGAGAATTTAATAAACAGTTTCTTATTCCTTAACAGGTAATGCTTTTACAGATCTGCCGGTAAGTTTCTTTATGTATTAATTATTGAGTTAATACATATTTTTTTCCTTGTGACATGTTGCAGAATAGTAACTACTTTCTCGCATTATCAACTTTGAGTTGTGAAAGATGTACTAAGTAAATCAAAAGTTGTCTGTTTTTATACGTACAATAACATTAACTGCCATGCAAGACATTTTGAAATTGATTTAAAGCATGAAACAAGATTTAGACTAAAACAATAAAATAACATTTTAGCAGGCCATAGGACTTCAGATTTTATGGGAAACTCTTTTTGGGTTCCATGTCTTTGATTCATGGGAACCTATCAGTAGCAATTTTTGAATGACCATTTTTTTTAATGGTTTCAAAGAAATGGACTCAGATACTTTTTCTTGTCACTGCAGAAGCGCTTATGATACCTCTCAACACAAAACAATATCAGAATTTATTTGAGTGCAGCAGAACGTGAAATGAGCCTCTGCCATCTTTACAAGATGCCCCAGGGTGCTTTGCAGACTTTTTTTTGAGAAGTGAATTCTGGGATAGAAAGATGACAGCGTAAACAGAGCAATTTATGGAACTTGCCTTGCTTATGTTGTTTCAAGATGAACAAACAAAGCCGAGTATGCAATCAATCATTGACTGTGGCAGTTAAGTCCTCTGTGTTTCTTTCACATGATTTTTTTCGTGGGAACAGAATTTCGTTTCCATGTTTTCTCCAGCTCGGTAACGGCCATTACTGTGAAATCGTATTGCCTGTTTTAGTGTACTGTAAGACTAAAATTTAGTATTATTTATTAATTTTCATTTGCTACCATCCAAGCAGTTGGACCAGTGCTAAAAATTTGTTTTAATTTGCTTCTTTAATGTTTTTTGCTACTTTTTAATGTTTTTTTAGATTTTTAACCTTTAAATGTTTGGCATTGTTCTAGGGTGATTTATACCCAACTGTTGGTCTTCAGACCCCAGGAGAAATTGTAGATACAAACTTTGGTCAAACACCATTTGTTTATAATATAGAAGAAGACATGAAGGTAAGCCATTAACAGTCAAATTTCCTGAAACTTCATGAAGGCCAGGAGTTAATTGTGCAGGGGTCTACTGTATGAGAATTTCTAACTTTGGTAAACAACTATATTCATGTCTGTAGTCTGGGGAATAAAATTATATAAATTAAAATAGTATGACTACCCTTACTTTTTCTAGTTTTCTTTTTTTAATTGTATTGTAGACCTGTGGAATTGCGTTCCACTAGAAATCAGAACAATTGAATATCTCTCATCATATTTTAAGAGCAATATTTAAAAAAGATATTAATTTAATGTAAATAAGGATAGATTTTTTATAATTGATTAATATTTATTTTGTTATTATATTTGATACCATTTGAGCTATACTGAGGCAGTTTATTTTTTATAAGGAATCCATGTTTTCTGTATAAACTGACCTAATTAGGCCCGGTTTAAACATCACATTTCACATTTGCGGAATCCAATTCAAGAAATATATGCATGTGAAGTTCGACGTTTTAATCAATTAAATTCAGCAGATTGGAATTAAATGTGACTTGAGTCAGATCTTTGAATGAGCCAGTTGAATATTCAACTCTAGTGAGACATCTGGTTTAAACATTGAATTTCACATGTGCCAAACTAAATGCATATTAAATTGTTTTAATTCATAGTTTTTCCTGCACTAGCAGCAGTTTTTTTGTTTTTTGCTACTTGATTTGCACAGATCGGTTAACAGTAATTGTATTTGATGCCAAATTACACGGCCAGCATCCTGTTGAGTCTGTTTCTAAATTGGAGCAGGGTAGTACCCAAAATGGTGTTAAATGCCAATAGCACATACAAAAATATATTGAAAAAGTCAAATAGCTTGAATATTAGAGTGAATAATTATTTTAAATTGAAAACAATGACATTTTTAAGGTTTCATACTAAATTTTATGTTGAAATAACAACGGAACAACAGAAAAATTTCCACTAGCTAGTTGTCTTTCCTACACCATGAAGCAACTTGTCTCCACTTGCATAAAAAGAGTGACAGCATTAGATGCAACATTTAATTCAAATGCCAAATTTATTAGTTTGAGTCGACCCAAATTGGAATTAGATTCAGCACATGTGAAATGCGAAGTTTAAACCGGGCCTTATTCAGATCTTTATTTTTACATTTTTTTTATTTATTTATTTTTATTAATTTTACTCACTTTGTGTTAAGATCTGTTGAATTAAAGTTGAGTAAATTAAATGAATTATATGGTAGTTCATATTGATTAAAGATCGATCAGCACATTCATTCACATGTTTCTTTTGTGTTTAGGAGCTTCGACTTCGCACTCAGTCTAGAATTGAGTCCCTGAGTGTATACAACAAGGAGGGATCATGGCAATCCACGCTTCAGAAGTCAGTGCTAGAAATAAGGATTTACTTTACTTTAATAATAATGATAGTAATGCAGCTTGAGAGGCCATTTCTGATTTATGTTCTAGTCAGGGCCTCTGATATTGTGCGATGGTGCGATCCCGCATAATTGGTCAATAATCGCATCCGATCGCATAATTTGCA
>JAOCNB020128152.1:0-10770 GCA_026546465.2 Palythoa caribaeorum | reverse complement strand
CACTGTTGGTGGTCAGGCGTTTAACCGTAAATTGAATGTCTGGGTCAAGAGAGTTGAGGTTAGAGTGGAAAGCTTCAAGCTTGTCGGTCTTAATACAGGCATTGGAATCGTCCACATACCTGCGCCACCAGCAAGGTTTCACTGGCAAGGTCTCAAGTGCTATGGTCTCTATATGTTCCATGACAAGTTCGGCGATAACTGCGCTTACCAGGGATCCTAAATGCACATCCGAATATCTGGTGATAGTGCGTTTGCTCAAACACAAAATAGCTGTTGTTTAAGACAAATTTTAGCAGACTCATAAGTTGTCCATGTGTAAGGTTGGTGTTATCTTGCCATTTGTCATTGGACCGTAGTTTGCTGTCTACCACTTGCAGGGCCCATTTGACCGGAATCGATGTGAACATTGAGATTAGGTCAAATGAAACGATCTCTTCATCTGGTTGCACTGTCTGAGATTGGATAAATTCTTTAAATTCACTGGAGTTATTGACTGAATACTAATTGGACCGCAGATGTTTTAACACGTTTGCCAAATATTTCGACACTTGATATTTTGGTGAGTTTATTGAACTGTTTATAGGACGCATAGGAATCTTTGCCGATGAATTGGACAAGGTGTAGTGGTCTTCTGTTTGTGTGAGCCGGAGTTTGTGTATCTTTGGAACACCGTAAAATGCCGCTGGAGTCGGATCCTCTGGTTTCAGTCTGAAGTATTCCGAGTCTGTGAGGTTGCCAGCTTTTTTGAATTCTAATAGTATGTTTTGTAGCGCTGTTGCGGTACTAGACTGGACGTCGGATTTCGTCTTTTGTCGGTTACGACGAACTGACACTCTACTTTCGATTAATTTTTTTCCTTTTATGAAGTCAACAGTGGCTCAGATTTTAACTTCCACTAGTGTTTGTCACCTTTTTAACTTCGTCAAATTGTGCCGAACAAAACCGTGTCAGCCATTTTTGATTTTTGATTGTGAAAGGCGATCATTTTTTACACTTGCTTTTAGAAATTTGCAAATATTTTTACCCGAGAGGCGCAGAAATCGATTATTAAAAAATCAACCAGGACTTAATTCTTTTCATGTTCGCCAACACGGTTTTGTTCTTTAAGTATTTCTCTATAGTTCTGCCAAAGTTCGTGACAAAATAACAAAAATTCAGCGAGCATTGATATTTTTTACAACCCTCATTTGTGTAGGAACTAGAATCGAGAAAACAGCGTTTGAACAATGAACCATGTAAGCTTCCCGACTGCCTGTAAAAAACATTTTGCATTTACTCGCAAGCGAAATTAGCTATTGTAGTTTTTTTATTCAAAAGATCTTTCTCAGTAAAATAACATAACTTGCTTTTTTCAATTTTCATTTTTTTTCATATTTCAACCTGTTCAGAAACCTTAATGCATATAGACATCACAAGGGCATCAACGCTTGAGTTTTGACTTTGTTTTGACTACGCAATGTCTGTTCTCTCTTGTTTATTCACTGGAATGTTCATTACACTCCACGTAGCAATTAAGTGTCACTATTATTTGTACGTGAAAATGCTATTTTAGGTCTATTTAAATGATTATCAATGTGATCAAATACAACTGCTATGATTCAGAGTGTATTGTTCTTTCAAGACTAAAAGTTTTTGTCATTTAGTGACTCTTCTATCCAGTTATAATACAATACAATACAATCTTTATTTAGTGTCTATAAATGCATTATACAATTACAATAGAAAATAAACCTTTATTAAAACACAAGCTAATTGTAGCAGGTAAACTGATAAAAGACAATTAGCAAATATGTTAAATTTTCAATTTTAGGTCAGGTAATACTAAAGAAAAAAAGTGAAACACAACAACTGCAAACAATCTGCGAACGATATGATGCGGATAGCTCGTTTTTGTAGAATTAGCATTGGATTTGTTGTGGTATCGTAAGTATTCCCCCAGGCTACAACACTGTAAGTAAGGTATGGGTAAATCAAGATATAGTATAGATTTACAAGGATTTTTGTGAGTACATAGTGACGGAGTTTAGATGATAATCCTATACCTCGTTTTATTTTAGCTCCAATGTGCCCTGTGAGTTACTTCCAATTTTGGAATAGGTGCTCATCAATGATGTCCATAAGTAATTGCAGGATTTCAGCCTTCCGAGTTAGTATGAGAAGTATATTTTCCCATAAAAGAATTTACAATTCAGCAGCATAATTTTGGGGGTTGTTTGGGTACACAGACCAAATGCATTTTAGCTACTCGAGTTGTAAATACTAACCCCTCCTGACACATTCCAACTCCAGATATCATCATGTTTAGGTTCTTGTATCAAAAGCTCTGTGGAATTAACAGTAATTTATAATAATTAGTGTTGTACCAGATATAATCACACTAAAATAACAAAGCAGAATAAAGCATTTTCAAATTATATGCCCTTTGTTGTAGTTATGGAAAACAATATTCGTACACTATAATTAAACACTGTGCATTTCTGATACAGAACCGTATAATGTAAAGGTCAACTTTTAAAACTGGGTGGTATCGCAATTACATTTCAAATACTTACTTTCGTCTCCAATACAAATGGAGAAAGTAATCATCAGAGCGAGTGTTTGCAGTACATTTGAATTCATTTGAGACTTGGATGGAGTTTGCTTGATCAACTGAAGAAGACAAAAATATTTTTTTTTTTCTAAATCACTTAGTAGTACCGCCACTCAACACAAACATAACCACTTCCATTGAATAAGAAACAATATGTTTTGCCTTAAGATTTATCTTCTCGTGGTTGTATTTCCTGCTAAGATCATAAAGAACTACATTGACAAATTATGTATTTACACCCCCAAGAAAACAAACCTTAAACACAAAGGATATCATCTGTGATGCTGTGAAGTCTAGGTGAGTTAAATATCAACAACTTATGTACGAATAACAACTTACGCTTTAAATAAGACTCGATACAAGGGCAATATTTTAAAAGTTAGATCATCTTTTACAACGAACATAAAAGGAAATACTTGAAAGAGCTTTTGGTTTGGCGGTTTTTTCTGTGTCAGTTAACATTTTTCATAAATTATTTAAACAGGAGATATGTATACGCTTAGCCAAGTTTTTAAAGCTATTCAGAAATTTGCCAGACTTTGTAACAATGGTTTTCCTTCTTGTCTGTAAAATGAAACGGAATTCGTCCAATGGTTTCCACTATTTTTCTTGGCCTAAAACATTTATGCTAAATATCACTTGATCAACATTTTTCTTCTGGCGAATCTTTTGGAACACCAACTTGAAGAAACAGTTTAAGCACATATTAGTCAGGGGTGTTTCCGTTTAAATTGTTGCTGATTGAGTATATTGTATTCATGTCACATTATCTTAGTTAAATATAACGGTGATCACATTGTTTCATATTGTTGCATTCATTCAAGCAATAAACATCTACTAAATCTACCTTTCACTCAAAATCTAACAATGGTCTATCTAAAGTAAACCAAAAGCTGCTATTTTTTTCTGAGTACTTTTGCAAACACCGTCAACTGCAAAAAACATTTGACTCTATTATACGTATTCTGTCCTACTACAATCTTATAGGACACACCAAAGCAAAACTTTGTTACCCACAATTTTAAAACAATAGCGAAAAGTTTAAATTTGTCCAAATTAACGGACCACATCAGTTTGCTATAAAATTTCTGGCTAGTTAACTTTTTATGCAAACACCGGATACAGTGGAACTTTCGACTGTATAAGGCCACTCCTGAAATCACAACCAGTGCAGCTTTGTGGCTTAACTGAAGGGAAGTATAACCTCAAAACATCGAACACTCGGAAGTATTATCCAGACACGTGTTTCCCGTACTATTTTAATCAACAGAGATGTCTTAGCAAGAGTGATAAAGATGAGCAAAAATAATAAGGATGAGGATAAAGAAATTATAGATTACTAGCTTGAAATGTAAAGAATTCCGTTCATCATCAACTTCATCAGTCACTACGAAAAAAATTGAATGAATTTAAGATACTGTTGGATGGGCGCTGAAAACTGACCTTAATGGCTTCCGAAATGAAAATTCCTTTCATTCCCATGGGGACTCGATATTGGTCAATTTTTCGATTAGATGAAATATTAGTATTCCGTGGAAAACTATAAACTTTATTTTTTATTATATATCCTTGGGGTTTGACAATAACCAAATGTGTTAACAAACCGATCACAAAAAAATAAAAAATAAAAACATACCAACAATTTTATATAAATGGGTTTTTTTTACCTTTACTTCCTCAATTAGCACATGTTAGATGTGATTACTTTGTGTTTGGTTATTTCTCTCAGTAGAGTAAAAACATTATTCGGTATTTATATGATTTTTAAAACACTCGATTAAAAGACCTAATTATATCAAATTTAGAAGATTTTATGTAGAAATCTTTTCATCTACCCATTTTGTCGCACTATTCAGACGTCCCCTTCACGTATATTTTAAAAAATATTCTTCATATAAAATATAATCTATGTTAGAATTTGCGATAAAATTATCTTGATTTCTTAAGTAAATAGTTGACGACTTTTTCTTTTCTAATCAAACAGATGAAATAATTTCTTAGTCCCTACTTTCGCCATCGGTACTTTTTAGTCTTTTAAGTTACCTATATCAAACGTCCATTCATAGAAACACAAGATATTCGTTGAAAAATAACTTCCTATAGCTATAGAGAAACGAGTAAGAAGAAATTACGGAAATTTCTTTATAAATTCAGCAGTTTCGAGATTTCCACCAAATTCAATAAAAGTCTTCCACTTGTAGTCTTGTGTATAAGGAATTCTTAATCAGAAGTCAGTAATGTAATATGCATTAATGTTATAAGCTGTCATCTTTTTAATTGTTGACCCTGATATGAACATTACAGCACCAACTTGAAAGCAAAACTTCTCTGGCTGCCCTGCACGAATATGAAACTTATTAATGCAACAATATTTCCCTGTGCATAAAATGAATACTAATAGTAATTAAACAATTTACATGGCGCAAAGATAAAATTGAGCTTGAAATTAGGTTACGAGTACACAATGTCATATATGTTCAGGCTTCAAACATGAGTATAACATTAATTTGACAGCAGTACGCATTCTATTTATTGCTTTAATCGGAAGATAGCACCCTGTTCACATTTTCGTAGAAAATTTTGCTAGCTAAAATCATCTAAATGTTCGTTTTGAAAAGGGATGCGTTACCTACGACATTATCTACAGCCATTTAACTTCTTTCTCACTCTCATGTTAATGTTAATTTTCACTCATCATGCAAAGAATTGAGTAGATTATTTAAGCACTATAACTTTACGATACCTATTTATATTTATAATTTGAGAATATCCTGCGGTCTCTCTGAACTTGGCCATTTAAAAAAACAATAAGAGACTATAAAAACCACCTTGCTAAGGCAAAAGTAGGGTAAATATTTTTTGTTTAGTTTCAGGAGTACTGGCCCGGTACTAATTTACTATAAAATTACGTTTTTCCTATATTACTGGCAAGAGCAAGTTAAGATGTTTATCTCTAAAAGAGAATTATACGGTATTTATTTGAAGTGAATTGTTTTCCAAAAATATCGTTTAGAAGACCTAATTATTTCAAAGGAAGAAGAGTTTAAGAAGAGACTTCTTATTATCGAAAGTTTGTTCTTATTTGTAACTTTTCCACATGGAAACTTCGGTTAAAAATAAACTAGATTATTAACATTTAAAATTTTCTTCACTTTCTCTGGTTTTAAGTTCATTTACTTGTATCGATTACAACATAATATAAAACAACATAGTATATTAAAAAACTTAATAGCATTATGACCTCTTAACACTACCAACATTTTTAATTAGGAACGTCTGCTCAATTAGTCCAACACAAAATATACAGACCTACTCACACGTAACTCAAAATGATTTTCATATAAAAATATAAAAGATACAACTTAATTTGTGCTATGTACACGGATTTTTTTCTCAGCAAAGCGATAAATAAGGTCAATTGAGGCATTCCTTTCTTCTTCCTCAGTTTTAAGTTTATAAATATTTTCAAAACACGATTACAAAGCTACGTGCTAAACAAATTAGACATGACCATAGAAACCAAAATTACTTCATACTTCAAGCCTTTATCACGTTTTTCTTCGATACTGTCCTCAAATATTTCATGAAACACACTCGATAGTTAATATCGTTGGAACAATTCGTGTTCTAAGGCATGTGTTACTGCATATTTAATACTGATCGCTGCATTGCCTACAGTGATTTTCGACTATTGTTCATTTTCACAACGTAAGGAGTAAGAAATTTAGTAATTCAATTAAAAAAATAACTTTATGGTAACGTATTCTTCTTCACAATTTAGAAAAATGTTCTGTGATCACTCTGAATAGGATCATTTAAAAAAAAAAAGACTAAGGCAAAGTTTCACCAGTGCAATGGCAGTTGTATATAATTTTGCTTCTTTTCGACAAAACACTCACGATGCTAATTTACTAGGTACATAAAGATATCCAATATTACTCGGGCATGCACAAGTTAAGATGTTCTTGATAAAAATGTTTGGACTCACCTTATTTTTAGTGTAAACTGTGAACAAATACCACTTCGAAATATCTTCCTCAAAGAACGACAAGATCTTTGCTTTTATATAACTTGGAGAGCAACTTCACTTCCTGCGATTACAGAATTGCGTAGCGGAAGTCTCTAGGTGTGTCACGAACGAACTCCGCGGAAGAAGTCTTGATCGGTGTTCAAAATAAATGTTCCTTTTTAGAAAATTCTTGAATTACAACTAAAACTTGAGTTCCTAAATGAAATTATGACAATGTTAAAAAATCGAATGCTAATTTTATTATTTGTTTCATCATCAAAGAACTGGAAATCCAAAATTACAAGTTTTGATTTAACTTCTGTCTTGAAACCTCAAATATACCTTTTATTAAACGTGACCACAGTACAAAATTTTTTTGTATTCTCGAGCTTGAAAGGGAAGATTCACCGTGTTCTTTTTCTGAATATAAAATTAAAAAATATAAATACTAAATGTAAACAGAAGATGGTCAGTTGTCGATGAGGTATGAATTTCGTCATCTTACTACTTCTCATATGTTTCTTCAGATTACATCCGGTTCATCGTTGTTATCTACAAAAATGGACAAAACAATCTCATAGCACTTATGATCAAATAGCCATCGAACTAAACTTCTTTATAGAATTTCTAAAAATTTATTAAGAATTACGCTGCTTGATGTATTAAACACAGATGTGAATCGAATAAAGTCAGTTACATATAGCATCATGGTCAAAGCCGAGTTCACCCTATTGTGACGAGAAAAAGATATGATTCGAGGGTCGTGAAGCTTCGTTATGCGTAATTGTAGGGCTCTAGTCCAAGCTACCTAAAAATACAACACATATTGGTAGGGGTCGAGCATTGGCAACAAATAAAGCAGATTAGCAGTCTGAAACAAAATTTATTTGTTGATAGATGTGAAACAACATAAGTCATCACGTTTATTTTTTTTTAATTTTTGTCAAACGTTTTGTGCTGTACGGAATGCTTTATAATTATATTGTGAAGATATTAATCCTTCGATTTGGAAAAAGATAATTTCATAGATATTTATGAGTTAATAACGTAATATATTACAAGTAAACGCTGCGGAAAACAAATATTTGCCTTATGGGCTTATTCAGACGTCTAGACTGTACTGAATGTTAATATTACTCAGAATCAAGAGAGCTCAACGTCAAATGTGCGCAAACGGCAACGGCCAACGTTCATTTATTTTTACTTGAGGTGAACTACACTTAAAGATAACGAGACTAAACCACTAAACCTCATGGAGCTTTCTTCCGTTGACATATTTTTTGCTCCATACCAATATTACTACACAATTTTTTTTTCTATACCTATACCACTATGTGAGAAAAGCAGTTGTTTCTGGATGTACGCGAGGTCCTGTTATTATCCTGAAAAAACGTAAAACTTTATTTCCCTTTCCATCGAGTGCTGATTTATCAAATGCTGGCAATGCCCAAACAACTTTGTTTGATGTTTAAAATTTATAGCGTATGGGAATCGGCACTGTTCTGTGGGGTGTGCCCAACACAGCTTCCAGATGCCAAAACGTTTTCCTCCCACGAAAGTAATTTTGTTTAGGGCAGGGATTTCGTGCCTTAAGTCAGCTTCAGACGTTGAACTATTTTTGTAGGCCTAACCTACAGGAAGTGAGCAAATTCACTCGAGTTCCACATAATTTGCATTGGATAAAGGACATATAAAAATTTTGGCGTTTGACAACACGCCCAAGGCTACAAGACACCTAAAAAGTAAAACTTCTAATGAGCTGTTCAAACACACAAGAGTTGTTTTGGAACATTCAGTTCTTATTTTCGACAAACTTTCCTTGTTTGAGCTGGTCTGAAAGTCAGCTCTTACGGAACAGAAGAAAAAATTGTTTCTCGCAGTAAATCTACAACCTAACCAACAATTACAACTTAAAGCAATGTTCAGGTTTGCAAACGTTGATATCATGTTACAAGGTTTACCCTGTAGACGTATTGCTACCTTCCAGTACAATGCAGGATACGAAATCAATATCTCAGATGGATAAAAATAGGGTCATTGCTCCACCCCTCTTACATAGTGACCACAGATATTTGTTGAAGCCTATTTCAAAATTTACAATCAAGCAGAAGTTAGGTCTCAAATAGCTAGACACCACCTTTAGAGCAACAGATCGCTAGATATAAAATCTACCAAATTTCCAGCAAAATAAGGACACCCGATTCCGTTGGAAAATCACGTTTTAGTTGATGGTACTTTAAGAAAGGTCGAATCTTTTAGTTTTTAAAATGGGTTTCTCCATAAAACATTAGCTACAAAAGCCCATTACATACACCTCTATGTACCCATAACCAATTTCAATGTGCACAATTTTGTTGCCCCTTATCCGTTTAATACCTGTTTAATTGCTGTTTGCACAATACTCATAAAATTTTGTTTTATTTCTTTTATTCGTTATAAAAAATAAGACGTTAATTTATTTTGTTTTATTTTTGTTTTAATTGATTTCATTTTATTTTGTTAGGTTCGCACTTGTAAGAAAAAAATATCCTACAAAAAAAGGAATAAGAACATCGCAAGGTGACCACAAAAGCCTTAGCCAATTACTGTAGGCGGGACTAATAAATTAGTTCTAAGGAGACAAATTGCCCATTTCACTTTTCTTGAATACTCTGGTTATTTAAGCTTTTCCTTTTTTCAAAAATAGAAACCCAATCCTAATTGTAACGAATATTGCCAATATTGTAGTTGTTCTAAACTCTTTAGAATCATCGAGTCTAATGTTTTAGGAAGTGTTATTCAAAAGCCCTTGAGATTAGCATAGCTGTGGGGGATAACTCCTATTTTCAAAGGACGTGCAAGAATGAGCTGCATGAGCTAAAACTTTGATACTGTAACACTGACAAAACAATCGTACCAAAAAATACTGACTTTGAAAATTTTATCACACTTCAAATGCTATAACTAACTTAAAATGAGGAATAGCATTTTTTGGAAATTGAGAACACTGAATTCACGTAGCTTGCATGTAACTACTCAAATAATTTGTTTCTAGCGACAAAGAGTGGCCACCATGACAACACGTGCACTGAGCGATATAGTACCTTGATTAGCCCAAATACAAATATAAATTTTCTTCAAGCACTTGTTGTGGAAATTTTTTCTCTAAAGACACATCAGAGGTTCTCTCTCTGAAGATGGATGGGTTTTTCTATTTGAATATTTAATGTTTAGACTCTCTTACGTAGGTTTTTACAGCAAACCACAGCCCACAAATAAATAAGCCTGAAGGCTTTAATGTCAAGAACAGCTGTCACGTTTTAAATTTGTAACGTTAATCAATAAAAATCCTGCTTCGCACCGCGCTTTATATAAATGGGCGGATGCGATTTTGTTTTAATTTTTCGTGATTTTTGCCATGAGAACCGATTCTGGGCGATCATGGTCTTTTCTGCGTGCTTCTGATCATGGTTATAGCATGAAATCTACCCACTGCCCTAAGGGCACCTTACCCTCGCAAGGAAAAAATAAAACAATTTTAAAATCTAGTTTATTTAAAAAAAAGAAACAAATATTCATGTCCTAAAAACAAGGCAGACTTATGGTTTTTATAATTTGACCCCATGACAGGGAAGTCTTAAGTATCTTTTTCAAGTTCCATTCCTCAAAGATCTTATTTCATCCACTCAAGACTCAACCATGAATCTGTTTAAAAAGATCGATTATCGCCAACGCAAGACACCAGAGAAGTAACAACGGAATCAATAATATCTTTGAAATTCAATTTTGTAGTCATTACTAGTCTTTAAGTCATTTCGTGTGTAATGCAAGAAAGACGTGTTTCAATGAACAGCCATAACCAGTTCCGTTCACGTATGAATGAAATCCCGTATTATTGTTCTTCTTATTTCATGATTTTAAATACTATTACACACCAATGATTTGTTACTTTGAACAACTCTGTGCAATTTTCTATAATTTTCAAAAAATCGATGTTAATTGGATTTCATTAGTCGCCAGGGCAACTGGTTGTTAAGAAAACTTTAGTTTAAAAATTGTGCATTTGTTAGGGAAGGCTCACATATCGATTTTACCACAAGGAACGTCAATTTTACGTTTCTTTCGAGACCCTTTTCCCACGACGTGTCACAGAGAAACGTCACAGCCGTCAACCATCCCCCCCCCAATCCAC
>JAOCNB020128121.1:0-10770 GCA_026546465.2 Palythoa caribaeorum | reverse complement strand
ATTATAAAGCTACCCGCCTCGATTAGTTATGCTATCTGCGGTGTAGCTCTGCCATATACATTGTAAACTGTTTTTGCTTTCCTAAATAAAATGTTGTTGTCGTTATTGTTGCCTGCTCTTCATTTGCATTTTAGTTGAATAAAAACTATTTTTTCATGCCTGTGAAATGTTTTCCGGAAGACTGACATAATTTGTTTCATGGCTATTTCTCATCTGCTAGCTGGTGCAAAAAGAAGTTGGTTTCCACCTCAGAAATTATTTTCTAATCTGTTTTGTGAAATAGGCATGTCACTAACTTGGTCTGGCTCACATTCAGCCTTTTGGATCATTGGTATATTGGCCAGGTTGCTGCAGTTCGAACTTTTTAATTTTAAACACTGAGGAAGTTGTAAATGATTTATGAACATTTTATTTATATTTCTGTATTTGTCACTGAAAAGTCCCTTTTGGGGAGTGTCAATAAAGTTTACTTACTTACTTCCATCCATCGATTTCTAGTCCAGTTCAGATATTTCTTTCTTGTTGCACCTTCTCAACCTTGGCCTTGGAGCATGGAAAATGATTGACAGCCAGATATTCAGAGAAGCACCGCAGGTTAGTTCTCAAGATGAACCAGTAAAAATATAAAAAATGTTGTTTGAGGAGCAGGTCTATATCATTTGGTTAATGCTGTGTCATTTGAAAATACTTGGTGAGTGAAAAAGGCTTGCCTGTGCAATTTGAGGTAAACAATTTTTCCCATTAAGTAAGAACATGAAATGACACTATTGCACATCTCAAACTTTCCCTGTTATATTCTTTTCAGGAAAAATAAAGTAAGATGGTGATTATGGCGTTAAAAAAATAACCCTTATTACTCACAGCTCCAATATATTTTATACTGTTGAAATTGAATTTTCTATTTAAAGATTCTCATTGATTTGATTGAAATGATTATGATAATGATTATGAAACTTGTACTTAGCCAAGGACATATTACAAAAATAGATGATTGCCCAATTACTAAACTATTTGTTTTGATATTTGAGGAGGGAGATTTGGCTGGAAGATTTCTGCCACTTTTGATGTCACTAATGGTTGATGGTGCTCTAAATACCCTGGCACCTCGGCTGCCTGAGGATGAAAGAACCATGCATCTTGAGGATGAGCAGATGAAGGAAGTTTTTGTTGATACTATCACAGCCAATCCCATTGCATTCTCACTAGCTTGGTACTTTCTGTTGCATGTTGTAAAACAGAAGGACAGGTTGGTAAAACAATTAATTGGACATTAAGTTAATTTTACTCAAGATTAGGTGAAGAACCAGTGCTCAAAAATTAAAAAAAATCCAGGTTGTGTATACTTTGATCTTAATTGCTACCAGCCATAAGACTTTGAGTTTGTTTCTCAAATTTTTGTACCTGGCGATGTTTTGTAAAATTTAAAGATATCTAAAACACAGGAAAATGCTTAGCTGAGGAACATTAATTATTATTAACTTTACATTACCAAACATTGACAATACAAACAGTCACGTAAGTCTTGTGCCGTTTATTAGTAATTATTTTCGCTTTTTGGCTGGGTTGTCCGTTGTTTATTTCCTCAGGCAACCAGCTTCTCAGTTTTATCAAAAATTGGTTGTCCGGTAATCATTTTGGTGGTCTCTGGGAACTGGATGACCACAAATTTCGAGCACGTGTCTGTAGTACATTTGAATTATCTTTGCTAAACTTTTATCCACAACAGACAGGTAGGCATTTCATGTTAGTCATCAATTTTATTTTTACTATAATGTGACAACTCAGCTACAAACACCAGTATGTTTAACCAAACATTTTCTGTTGTGGGTGGTGTAGTATAAAAATAAAATTAATTATAAAAAATAAAATATACTGCTATTTAACAGGTACACATTTCTCCGAATTTTCCCATGGTACATCTCGCCATGCCGTGAGAGACAGGTGGAAGATATCAAGCTTCACTCCCTTGTAGCTGCCCTAGGCTTGTGGCAAGATGAGTTCAGTCATCCAGATTTCTGTGAGTTGGTCTTTGATCAGTTTCTGCTGTCGTTGGGACCCCAGGAGAATGCGATACGGCACCTCTTAAGGCTGCTATGGTATGTTTTCCCCAAGGTGGACTCGCAAAAAATTATACAGATATTGACAGCTACACAACCAGCGAGTGAGGTGAGTTGACTGTAAAGATAGATGTACTGTTAAATTGAGTCAAGAACTGGTAAGTTTTTCCAGTGGAAGCAGTGAAACTTACCTGGTTTGATAGTCAATAACTCTGTTTCCAAACAGGATTAACTATCTGCTGTGGGTTAATCTGCAGAAGGAGAGTCCTCATTGCAAAATGAACATCAGCCATAGTTGGCTACTTCTTAATTCTACCTCTAGAATACCAGTTAGGTCAGCAATTAGTTTATTAAAAAAGTCTTATAAATGCATATTGGGTACAGAGAGAAGACTCTTGACAGTCAAAGGGTTTGTACACCAGCTGGAAAACCTGGAATTCCTTGAATTTGCTTCCCTGGGACGCAGAAGATTGATAGCCATTACAGGCCAGAGTTAAAAACAGAATCTTTAAGCAGAACTAGAAGTCCTTTTGTCCACTGCACTAGCAAGAGTAAAATAGGCTGAAATCATGATTTTTACTCTTAGGGCATGAAACTAAATTGTAAGCGGGTTAAACTATTTGGCCCTTGGTTTGTTGGGACCCCAATTGCTTTGCTTGGGACCCCTAATGTAAGAAAGAGGGGTCCTTGGGACCCGTCCCGAAATGCTCTTCTGAATACCATGGTCATGTTTTCTCCTCTGAATACATAAAAGGCCTTTGAAAGCCTGGAATTTTCTGACTTTCAGAAAATTCCTGGAAACCGTTGGAAAAGCCCTGAAAATTTTATCTAGACCCTGGAAAATCTCAAAAAAACTACCTCTTAAAAAGTAATCCAGTGTTTTGTAAGTTGATTTTCGTAGATGACAATTAAAATTGGTGACCTTCTCTTAATTTATACAATAAGTAATTTAAAACTAGTGAAAAAGGTAATGGTCATGATTGTCCGAGTTCAAAAAGCCTTCAACACACCAAAAAACTACCCTCAAAACCCTTGGGTGTTTCAAATTTTTGAGGTGTACAGTGCAAACCCCGTGTATGGTACAAAACCAGTCCAGGTCTTTGATTGCTAGACTCACAGCTAGTGGATCATTAACTTGGTGTGAGTGTAATATTTACGTTCTTTTCTTCTGACCAGAAACCATAACCTGTAGTACGTTATATTTCTGGAAGTTATATATTGCAATTGTCAGATGTGAAATAAAAAAAGTCACATTGGAAAATAGGTATTTAATGTATTTAAGAGTGGTTATAGTACAATGTTTCATGTATGCAGAGACCTGGAGAAGTGCTGCAATTTTACCCTGATCAAAGGGGAAGAACCATAATTTTATAAACAGATGATGATCTTTGATCATGTTATGAGAAAATATGGCAATGAATTCTTTGTTTTGGCTGGGAAATTAGTGGATCTGAAAGGACAAGGCAGACAGGCAGATGCTATTTTTGAAACAGCTGAGTGTGATCTACAGAAAGCTAAGGATAGAGGTGTTTATATTAACATTGGTGAAAGACTGCTGACACCAATTTGCAGTATACAGTATGCCAGTATCTTAGCATGACTTGCACTGTCACAAAGATAGAGAAGCCGTGGGCTTTATTGATGAGAATCGATAAACTAAGGAATTCATCCTAACAGTCGTAATGTATAAGAGGTAAAGGTAAATGTGGCTTATTCAATGTCAATAGTTCCGTCTGTTCATACAGCTGCCCTTTACTCTCACCTGTTGGCATTGCTTCATTTTATGGGTATTTAAACTAAAGGTACACTGATCAGAGGAAAGTCAAAAACTTAAGAGTCGCTGAGAATTGAACTGGGGACACAGAAAGTAGACATGCACTTACAAACAGCGCTATTAGTATATCAGCTCTTGAGTCATTGGCATTTAACTTACAGGAAAATAAAAAACTGGGCTTAAATGTTACTTTCCAGCATTCAGAGATACTTCATGATCTCCATGCAACTTTGGTTGACCGCATTGCCAGTGCCAACCCAACTACTCCAGGTTCAAGTTCTACAGACCAAATGTCGTCAATATCTCCACTCTCAACATCCTCACAGAGTCCTCTGGAATACATTCAGCCTGCAAGTCAGTGATGATTGAATGAGATCACCATAATTATTAAATCACAAAGTTCTCTGAAAGCTTTTCGATGCCAAACCAGGCCTTGCCTGTCATTCGCCTGATAAGAATACAATTTACTGTGTATTGTTGATAAATGAGTCTTAATTATTATGACCTTTTATCACATGAAAGAGAAGAGATAAGCTGATGAAGATCTAGGATTTTACCAAAGGGGATTTTTAAAATAAGATTGTTGAAAATGTGAGTATTTGGAGCGGGAAGATGTTGGTTAGGGAGAAGGGGAGGTTGTAGGGGAAATATTCAATTGGAAAAATTTGAAATCTTCTATATTGTGACTGGGAATGCAGTTTCATACATTTTGAAGGCTTACTTTTCGAAACATTTTTTTTATCAGAAACTACATGTATTTAAACAGCTTTCATTTTGGTTTCTAAAATGCTTTGCATCCTCCCCACTTCTCTTACCTAAATCTTTCCAAAAAAACAGCAGCTCAACTGCAATTTAAAAGCACTACACCTAGCTAGTTAAGTCACTTGTCAAACAAAAGCTTATTTCAAGAATGCAAAAATGTTGAAAGAAGTTATTGTGGCATGAAAAGATTAATTTTTTTTTGAAGATACTGAGTTAAATAGAGGCTGTTTTACCCTAACAAGGTTATGCATTATTAAAGCCAAGCTTATATTTTATAGAATAGATTTGAAACGGATGCTCAATAGTTGTATAATTTCTGGCTACACTCCCGGACTTGAGGCTGTCCTCCATACCGCTCTTCACCGTTGCAGTTTTGGGATACAAGCTAAAGTTTTTCTTGAAAACGTCCCGCCAACATTGGTTAGGGGAGTGGAGTAGTGTGTTTCTCTTCATTTTGTCTGGGAGTGTAGTAATTTACCTTACAAACAGACTGTATTTATACTATTTGTACTAAGTAAACATTATATAAAATGGAAGTACATTGTGCTAAAAAATTGAGGCAGATCTAAACGGTGTCAAACATGTAGAAAGAGCTGCAAGAAACATTCTAAAGGACGATAATAAAATTATTATGAAATAAACCAGTTTAAATGATGGTCATTGTTGACACTGTTTGACTGTTCCACCAATCAAGTCCAACTCAGTATTTTAAAATATGTCTCAGGGTCAATATGCCAACAAAATCAAACAGAGCTTGGTGTCACCATTTGAAATTCCTTTTTTTTTCAGAAGCACCATCAAATGTGATGTCAAATATAAAACGCATCATTTAAAACAATACTATTACGAGTACCTTAGTGTGTAAAACTGTTGTTTTAGAAGGATTGTATTTATACATAAAATGGCAGCATGGTTGCCCATGGTAAGGTCCGTGCTTTCCCACCACAAAGTCTTGTGTTCAATCCCTGGGCGCTACCTTATGATGAATTAGTGTCCCGTCCAGGGGGAGTCCATGGCTCTCGCCTCCTCAACACTACAGAAACTGGAGATAAACATTGGCTCAAGTAAGTCAATATTCTTGCAAAAGGATTTTCCTTCTTTTGCACACTGTCACTCTTTCTGTTGGGCCCTTTGCCACAGTTGAACATCTTCATTCTCAATTCTTTTCAAGACTACAAGATAAAATTTCTGGTTTTAAGTTCTGATGAAACTGTTTCTGACAGGCATGTTAATGGCACTTTCAGCAGTTTCACGCTGCAGTAATTGGTCCATATGCAGGATTTCTCGTTGTGGGGTGGGGGTGCGAGCAAGTGCTGAAAGAAAAATATTTAACAAAATTTTGTGTTTATCGTTAAAGTGGAGGGAGCAGTTGCCAGTTCTCCAGAGCTACTGTTTTTAAATTGAACAAAACAAACACAACACAGAAAACCCAATTGACAGGAGGCAGATCAGTTGGCTATTTACAAAGTGTGATGAATTTACCCAAAAATAAATCAAACTAGTGGCCAGAGCGGGACTGGAATCTGGGTCAACTGCATTCAAGTCCATCACCCTTACCAACAGGCCACACTTGTCCCCCAAAAAATCACGAGAATTCTAAGGATCCTTGGACATACTCCCTGGGAAATTTTAAAAGTTGAAATTTTTAAAGGTTGTTTGAAAACATTCATTGCCAGCATTTTGAATATGGTTGGCAAAAAAAACACGATGCTGAAAACTTAAATGGCTTCAATTTGCTCCTCTTGCAATTTTTTTTATCATTTTCTAAAAGTACTAAATTAAGTAAAAAATGAAAACCAACCAAAAGCGAAAATTAACAGTTGCAAGTTCTAAACTGCTCAAATCAAGGCTTTGTAAAACTGAAAAACACATACTATGACAATTTAATTAGTTATTATGCAGTAAAGCACGAAATTACAAGGTGTTCGTCTTGTTGAATCTGTTTTGATCCATGCATGCTGCCTCTTATATGAATGCAATTTCTTATTGCACTCTTCTTGTACTCACAGATTGTAGTATATGTATTAGTGAGTACCACGCTATAGATCTTTGAGAAATTCAGAAATTTCTTGAGGGTAGTTTGGTTTTGGGTGCAGATGTACAATATTAAGGGGATCCGGGTGTCATGACTAACGAAAACAAAGTGAAGAAAATGTTCCCCATAAAAATGTTATTGCATTTTGACACATTTGTAAGTCACAGGAATTAGCCTTTACCTAAACGAGCAGGGGACTGGGTACGAATATTTAAAATGAGGCCCGCCATCTGAAAGAGCAGCCAAATATTAGTAAGTTTACCAAATTTGAGAGTCACTGGTTTAAAGGCAAAGGCATGGTACACTTTTAAAAATCGCTAAAATAAGAGAGCTTTGTATGGATTGGAGGGACAAGCGTTATAAAGCCTTATTGTAAAAACTGCCAAATCAGGGCGATCTGTGACTGTGACAACTGGAGAGGAGTTACATTTCTATCACTTACAAGCAAGGTCTTCAGTCGAATCCTGCAAGATAGATTTTCAGCGACTGTAGGGGACATCATTCGCAATGTAGGTTTCAGGAAAGTAAGATTTTATATTGTAACAACGGGTTTCGGCTGCAGTGTTTGTTGGCCAGAAGAGGCCGGACATCAACTTTAGCCTCAACCAAGCGGGACCGTTTTAACTCCACAAAAGTTTAGTTGGAAAAGCGGCGAAATTCAAGTCACGTTTTCCTTTATCATTTGCAAACAAAGAACGCTTATTGAAAACAAGAGAAACGCAACCAATAGAGAGGCAAAACCACAAAGCATAATTTGCTTTTGAAAGTTAAACCGAAAGACACTGAAATATGCAAAAATTACTATCAATAAAGTTCAAGTTCAAGTTCAAGTAAGCCATAATTTGTATTGAGAAATACTTGAACAAGCGGCAGAGTGGAATAACAATTTCTATCTATTCATAGACTTTGAAAAGGCATTCGTTAGCCTCCAACGGTAAATCTTCTGGTAGATTCTTAGGCGATATGGTTTTCCAATTAAAATTGTTAGCATTATTCAAATGCTGTACAGGGACTTTCGCTGCAAGGTAATTTGTGAGAATCAGCTGACAGACAGCTTTAGAGTGCAAACAGGAGTTTAGCAAGGGTGTATCCTCGCCATTTTTCTTCGTTCTTGCAATGGACTGGTTAATGACACAAAAAACGAAGGACAGAGCTCAGGCGTATTCAAAGAACACTTACCACTTGAAGACCTAAACTTCACTGATGATATTAGTTTACTGTCAAGCCGTCATCGTGACTTTAAAGACAGATGAGACAGACTTACAACACTTGCATCACCACTCGCAATGAGCATCCAAGTGAAGAAAACATAGATCATGAAAATGATCACCAACAACTCAGAACCAGTCATCAATAACCAACTCATTAATGAAGTATAGGAGTTTACGTACGTTGGAAGTAAAGTTAGTACTGATGGAGATAGTGGCAAGGACGTACAAACAAGACTTGCCTAGGCAAACCAAGCCTTTGGCAGCCTAAATTCAATATGGAAATCGAAGCTACTCAAAGTGAAAATCAAGATCAGAATTTTTCAAAGCAACGTTCTAAGTGTGTTACTTTATGGGTCGGAGTGTTGGAAGATGACGAAAGAAATCGGCAATAAACTAGACACATGCCAAACAAAGTGCCTACTGTGCATAAGGAGAATTTTCTGGCCAGACAAAATCAGAAACGAAAACCTACTCAGTAGCTGTAACATGGAACCAATTTCTGGGTGTGTTGAGAAGAAGGTTAAGATGGCCGGGCCATGTTCTGAGAATACCGAACAACAGTCTGGCAAGAGTGGCACTAAGATGGACTCCACAGGGGAAGTAGGAGAAATGGCGGAGAACTGTCGAGTCAGAACTGAAAGATGTGGGATTGACATGGGAGACAGTCAGTAAACAGGCAAAGGACCGGTGCAAATAAAGATCTCTGGTGGAGGCCCTGTGTGCCACCAAGGCACTAGAGGATGAGTGAGTGTTTTGTAAACAATCTTCATTCTGACCCAGACTGAAGTGAGCAAACTACCACCGGATCTGATTAAACAGTACAGGCATGGAAAAGTTTGTAAAGCACTTTCTTTTGGACCTTTTGCAGCTTCTTTGAAATTTTTGAATTATGGTTGGTTGTGGCATGCATAACAGAATGTAGTTGAATGAAGTTAAACATCAACTCGATCTCGAATGTTGAAAACTCAAAAATCATACAACAATCCCGAAAGACAGGAATTTGTTTTGTTTCTTTACACGAACCGTTTATGGATTTCACTACAAATTATACAAGCCAGTGCTACCTCCAACATTCAACACACAGTTGTGAATAAATCTTGATTGCCATGGGATCTTTAAAGAATGCTAACCTTTATAAATAGTATTAGCCTTTTGTTGGCGGTAATTCAGTTTATATCCAATGCAATTTGTATCCAACACATCACAAACAAAAAATATTTTTACAACCTTTTAGGTTTTCAGCTATGAATCTGGGGAAATTTAGGGCTTTAAATGCTGAAACCCTGGAAAAGCATCTAGTTGTGCTGTGCAACAACGACAAAAATCTCCACCTTTGTCTAATAATAGAATGGCTAAAACCTAGCAACATTCTAACAATTATAAAATGTTGTTTTTATTCAGTTTTCAGTATTAAAACTAATACCTAAAATCTGCTGTACAATTTACGGAATATGCTGGAAATCATAAAATGTAATTCAATTGTGCATATTATTTTTGATCAGCACTCATCATAAAACTGATGAAATAAAATGATTGAAAATGTAGTTTATATAATCATTTTCCTTGTAAAAAAAACACATGAAAAAATAATTTTGAGATTTTGTAGGTGATCAACACCTTTTCTTTTCATCACAACTAAAAGCCCTTTTCGATACTCACTCTGAAAGTAATTTAAAATTGTTCAATAATTATTTGTTCTGATAAAAATCACGAATGTAAACAGCGAAAACTGTTATTGAATCACTAAACATGATCCTGACATTAAAATCATGTTCCATTCAAATTACTATTTCTGTGCTGCTGGCTGGAATTTAAAAAAGAATTTCCTTTTGGTGTTCCTGTGAAACTCTTTGGCACATCACTCGCCGTCTGACTCAGTTCACTTGTTAAGGATGTCAAACTTGGATGTGATAATGTGTCATAACGGTCAGAGGTGCTTGACTGGTCAAATGCAAACTGCAAAAATTGTTGAGGTAAAGGCTCAGCTCGTCTTGGTTCAACCATTTCACTGTCTTTTAAGTCCACAAGTGGTGTTTCAATGCCATTACTAACTGGTAAATATGAGGGTGTTACATGGCCACTGCTACCATCTGAAAACACTGCTGAATTATTTGGGGGCGGAAGAATTGTGGAGACAAGTGGGTGAGTTCTAGGACCAGTATCCGCTGTCGTGTTATTGGCTGAAGGTGTTGATGACTGAGACTGAAAGTTGATGGGTGTTAATTTTCCTCTGTTCAAATCATTAAAACTACTCGTGACGTTAGCGGTTCCTTGTGATTGCAGTACTTGATTCAACAGATACTGAACAGTGACTATCAACTCTTTGTTCTGCTTCAGAGCTGCTTCCAGTTGACTCTGAAAAACAACACAAAGAACTATGTTGCTCCTCTTTTCTATAACTAACGAAATCAAGTTCATAAACAGCATGTAAAGTTAAACGTTATAGCAGTGACTAGCCATCATACCACCGTGCTTATCATCACTATCATCAACCATTTCTGGGGTGGTAGAACTGTTGGGTGGGGGCTCCCCAATACTTTTGATGGCGGTCCTGCCCAAAGAATTTTATAAGTAGTGTGATTTTCAATATCCATGATTAAAATAACCTTTTCTTTATTTACATTTCTTTTCAAAACGTTGAGCACGAGGCCTAATGTTTTTGTGTGGTTGAGTTGCACCTAAACTGATGTTGTACCCTAACTTTAGTCACTCCTAGTTCCTGTTTGGGAACTTGCTAGAGACACTTCCTCAGGAAGTTCTAGAATACTTTCATATGCATAAAAATGTTACAAAGACAGAAATATACCGCATTTTCTCGTGTATAAGTCGACCCTTTAAGAACAAATTTTTAACCAAAAAATTGCACCTCGACTTATACACGAGCGAAAAAATAGGCCAACAAAGTTTTGATAAAAATCTACCGTATTTACC
>JAOCNB020128120.1:0-18631 GCA_026546465.2 Palythoa caribaeorum | reverse complement strand
TGAGATAAAACTAAAAGGGATCTGAACTGAATAGAGCAAACTGAAGAAGACAACTAAAAGTCGGGCTAATGTTATAAGTAACAAATAACAACCTTCAATATTAAAAACAAAACCAAAAACAATAACAGACTGTCATTCTTTTAAGTACCGGCAGAGGAGCTGATAATTGGTATTTCAAATAAAAAAGGCGAGTGTTTCCAGTTCTTTTGAGGCTCTGAAATCTTCAATGATTGTTGTTTTAGATACTTTATCTCAAGGCCTCAATATTGCCCTTGGATTTTTCCGCATTTTTTTCTTGCGTTGGCTTGCCAGCCTCAAGGCCAAATCGTTCAAACATTGAACTTTTTTTTCTAAGTATCTACACATGCGAGTACCTGAATGGACAACAAGAACCGAAGGCGAAGAGTATTTAGTCACTATTCATCCAGACAAGAATTGGATAATATTTTATTTTGTTCAAAAACATAAGTCAAATTCCTAAAAAACTTATATGTTATAAGAATATTAAACTTCTTTTATATAAAAACCGAAATAAATTCGTGTTATCTAAAAGACAAAGGCGACAGCAAGCGCGCTGAAAAAAAATACTCCCGCCAGAATCTCGCACTGAAATGGCCGCGATGTTATTGGTCGAACAAGGCAGCATACCGCCTCCGCAGCCAATCGGAATGAGCCGGAGCGGTAAATGCATTTGAAGCCCGCACGTTTACAATTTGGCCCACGGATGGAACGATTTGGAGAGAGCAGTTCATTATTTGGCCGCGCGTAGTGTTATAATGAAGATTCACACCTCTGCAGATAAATTTTGTGAAAATTTTTGTTATCTGTTGTTGCTTTGTAAAAGGTGAATATTTGTTTACATTATTTGCTTCATTAGGATACGTATTCATCTTTTTCATACGAGATACAAAACTGAGAAGTTCTGAATATTAAAAGAGCTTATGATAATAATAATAATAATAATAATAATAATAATAATAATAATAATAATAATAATAAGCTTCTTTTGAAAGTATAAGACCGATATTTTTTACCTTTTTTAAAAATCGGAAATTTTACAAAGAAATTAAGAACTTTATAACGGTTTGTTCCAAGTGTTTTTCCATATTTTTGGGGCACCGATATCTTCTTCTAAATTGCATGTATGGAACCGAAACTTTGATCGCATGCCTACTTCCTTTGCCTTTCCCAAGTTTTAATTTAGATTCTTTTCTATTTCGGTTCTAATGAATCAGAATGTGAATCAGTGACGTTAGCAAAGATTCGCCTATTCTGAGAGCAATGCAACTTTTGAATTCATCTTGACAATTTAAAATATGTCCACGTTTTGTTGCGTTTCAGTTACATCAAGGTGTATTTGTTACCAGATAAAACCAAGGGAGGAAAACGAAAGACGAAGACTAAAAAACACACCCTCAACCCAGTCTTCGATGAAATCTTGACGGTTAGTTTCTCTTTGTTCGGTTACTATTTGTGTTTAGTAGAAATCTAGTCGCTATCTATTGCAAATGCTGTAATCCGTTTATTGGATACCTTTATACTCGCTATCTATTTGACAAATAGATACCATTGACGTTATGATACGACCTTCGCGGTTATGAACGCTATTTAACTAATTGCGAAAGAGAAGTGAAAAAAAAAATTCAGGCTTCAACGGGATTCGAACCCGTTACTTCTGCGATGCTGGTGCAGTGCTCTAACCAACTGAGCTATGAAGCCACATCTGTTGGGAGCAGGTCAATTTTTTAGATAGTCCACCTGTGCCGGTTTTTGTTGTACATTATTATGATTTACACCGCGGTTATATGCAATGACGTTATGTTAAGTAATTGCGAAAGAGAAGCCTGAAAAAAAATTGCATTGTGATAATAAATAAGGTCGTGAAACTTGATACAAACTTGAAGAAGTGTAGATAAACAAATTATCATCGCCGTAGGAATTTGAAAAAGCTGACGTTTCGAGTGTTAGCCCTTCGACAGAGCATCTGAAAAAGCTGAGAGAATAAATGGTTTATATAGGTAGTTAATAGATACAGAAATGCAAATAGATGAAAGGCGATTGGTAAAAACTAATAATGATCAGATGAATGAAAAACGCTCATTAATACAATTGGGAGCCGAGATACCGAGTTTGAAAAAAAGTTTTTGTTCTTTTTTTTTGCGCGTCTCATTAGAGCCATTGTGAAGAGTAATGCCGCTAATTTGCGTGTTACGAAAAGAATGTCCTAGGAGATTAAAATGCCGCGAGACTGATTTAGACAGTGAGAGATTATTTCTTAGAACATCTCTTAAATACTCCACAAATCGATCACCTAATTTTCTTCCAGATTCTCCGATTAATGTACTCCACTGCTCCAGACGTCAGTTACTTTTTGTGCCCCCAATCTCCCTTCCCTGCCCTCCCCGTTTTTAACTTCTGAATTTATTTGACGTAGCGTTGATTTAACCGACAGTTCAAGCTGGGTTTTGACGAACTCCTTGCACGTACTTTGTGGTTAACAGTTTGGAACCATGATCGTTTTGGCCACAACGAGTTTCTGGGTGAAGTGATGCTGCCGTTCAACTCCTACAGAGAGTCTGGCTTCAGCTTTGATGATCCGACACCACAATGGTACACCTTGTGTGAACGTGTAAGTATTAATGGTACACCTTGTGTGAACGTGTAAGTATTAATGGTACACCTTGTGTGAACGTGTAGGTATTACCAGTGGACAATATTAATGGTACACCTTGTGTGAACGTGTAAGTATTACCAGTGGACAACATTAATGGTACACCTTGTGAACGTGTAAGTATTACCAGTGGACAATATTAATGGTACACCTTGTGTGCACGTGTAAGTATTACCAGTGGACAATATTAATGGTACACCTTGTGAACGTGTAAGTATTACCAGTATACAATATTAATGGTACACCTTGTGTGAACGTGTAAGTATTAATGGTACACCTTGTGTGAACGTGTAAGTATTAATAGTACACCTTGTGTGAACGTGTAAGTATTACCAGTGGACAATATTAATGGTACACCTTGTGTGAACGTGTAAGTATTACAAGTGGACAATATTAGTGGTACACCTTGTGTGAACGTGTAAGTATTACCAGCAGAAAATATTAATTGTAAACCTTGTGTGAACGAGTAAGTATTACAAGTGGACAATATAAATGGTACACCTTGTGTGAACGAGTAAGTGTTACCAGTGGACAATATTAATGGTACACCTTGTGTGAACGTGTAAGTATTACAAGTGGACAATATTAATGGTACACCTTGTGTAAACGTGTAAGTATCACAGGTGGACAATATTAATGGTACACCTTGTGTGAACGTGTAAGTATTACCAGCAGAAAATATTAATTGTACACCTTGTGTGAACGAGTAAGTATTACAAGTGGACAATATTAATGGTATACCTTGTGTTAACGTGTAAGTATTACCAGTGGACAATATTATTAGTACACCTTGTGTGAACATGTAAGTATTCCCGGAATATATTATTGTTACACCTTGGATAAATGTATTACTGAACATTATTAATGGTACACTTTGAGTAAATGTGTATGTATTTCTGGACAATACTAATAACACATTTTTTTGAACACGTGTATGTCATTGGGCAATTTTTAAAGGTGTACACTGTGTGAATGTCTTGTGTTACCCGGAGGAAAAGGGTTTTGTGAGGAGGAAAGGTGGTTTACCGGGAGGAAAGGGGGTTTACTCTGAGGAAAGTGGGTTTACCTGGAGGAAAGGGGGTTTACTCTGAGGAAAGTGGGTTTACCTGGAGGAAAGGGGGTTTAATCTGAGGAAAGTGGGTTTACCCGAAGGAAAGAAGGTTTACCCAGTGGAAAGGGGGGTTTTCCCGGAGGAAAGGGGGTTTACCCGAAGGAAAGAGGGTTTACCCGAAGGAAGGGGGGTTTACTCGGAGGAAAGGGGGTTTACCCGGAGGAAAGGGGGCTTACCCGGATAATAGGGGGTTTATCCGGAGGAAAGGGAATTTACCCGGAGAAAAGTGGAATTACCCGGACGAAATGAGTTTACCCGGAGGAAGGGGGGTTTACTCGGAGGGATGCCCTCGGAGTCAGATTGAGATCGATAAATCGTGGGCCACGTACGCGTGCGGAACCCAGGATTTGATCCCGGGTCGTAGAGTTGCGAGGTGCGAGTGATGACCAGTACGCCAAGCTGACTCCCTTTTACTAAGTAACTTTGGGATTTCTAATTGCCTTTTTTGTGCTGCAACAGTTTTTTTACTCTGCGCGGTGACTATATCGCGAAACGCAGCGAAGTACTTTTTTTAAATAGGTCCATAGACATAATGAATTGTAACGAATGTCATCTTGAAAGCCACCGCCTGTCTTTTGTTGGTCAACTTTTAGTAGCTTGACTTAAGTAATGGTCTTTCATATGAAACGTCACGTTAATTGTTAAACAGCTTTTAAGCCGAACTCTATTCTTTGTATATTAGACGCTACTCAGCAAGTAGACGGTGCAAGCTGCTTTATTCATAGTGGTAATTCAAATTAATAAGGTCTTCCGGAAGGAAATTAATTTTCTTTAACCTGCCTTTAGATATCGGCAAACGATTGGATTTTTAGACCCTTTTATCATCTATTTTAAATCTTTATGTTGGGTTGTGTTATTGATCACTTGTAGCAGATGTGTGAAGGTTATTTAACGCGTTACATGATATGCGAGGGAATCATTTCTTCTTGAGTGAAAACGAACTCGCGAGATTAATTACTTTTCTTACAGTTGCCGGAACCTTCACTGATGACGTATTGTGGAGAACTAGAGCTTGCATTAATGTTTCGACCTCCCGAGGCTATTAAAGACAAAAAGAAGAAAAAGAAAAACAAAGGAGAACTTCATATTCGTCTGATAGGAGCAAAAAACCTGCCTGCAAAAGACGCAAATGGTTTTTCGGACCCTTTCTGCAAGAGGTAAGAAACAATATGTACGTCTTTATTCCCGATCGACAGGAACACATAAATAAAAACTTTTAACTTTATTGATGAGTACTTGGTAAAAAAACACATCAGGACTTTAAAAGCTATATTTCTGAAAAAAATGTCTGCTTTCCGTGGATGCTGTGTATGCTAATTACTGATTATTAAAGAACTCCTTGTAGCCTAATTTAAATGAGTTGGGGGATTCTGCTTGTCGAAGACCTGTTGGAAGCTGTTTCACAAAACTGCCCCGCTGAAAACTTTAAGAAAGAAAGAATAAATATCCTTGAAGGTCGTTTGCAATAATCGAAGTCGTTAAATGTTCTTTAAATTTTTTGTTGTTTCGTTATCGTACTTGCGACATTGAATGAGACATGGAGGGTAAGGGCTTTCCATTTGCTACGATCGTTAACCATAGAACTCCCATCCGTGAAAACTTCCCGGCGGTTGAGACACTTTGGCTGGTAACTTTGTAATGAAGAAGCAGCAAACCAAGGTACTAAGTATTCTTCATATTCGTTTTCATATTGATAGGAAATTGTTTTGAGTCGGTTGTCGAAAAACGATTGATCCTTTGAATTCGAAAACTTTAAAAACAAAACCTTAGAAATATGCTAATCAGAAACCGGTTAACATTGTCTGGACTTTAAACTTAATATTAATTGGGCTGTCACTGTGCTTCAGACTTTACGTCCGGTTCCGTGTAAGATCTTTAATATTACCTTTTTAAAATTGATATTTGTTTTCAAGTCCCTGCAGATTCGAATTTTCACACCAAAAGACAACTGAATTCGGTTTGTCTAAGTTTGCGTCTTTTTTTCTCCCATTTAAAACAGTAAAAGACCAAGCTTATTCAAATATTACAAATGAGTACTCTCGAAATTGCTTTGCCGATTACGAGAGATATCGATCCTTTGTGTAAATTTGCATTCGACTTATTTTCCAAATGTATTTTACTGCTAGACTTTTATCTTGAGCGCGAAATTTATTTATAACCGTAGAGTGTGCTTTCTCGTGAAGAAAATGTAGTGAAAACGCTTTGTCTTTGTTTAGTTTTGAAATTGACATCAAAAATATTTTTTTACTAGCATGCAGCAGATGCCTGCTTTTAAAGTAAAAAGCCCACCAACGTTCGAAGCAGAGAAGTAAAAATTTTCACCTGCTCATTAATTTAACTTTAGAAGTATATAAATACAAGATCGAGTTTCAGCTAAAAGCGCCTAATGGGTTATTACATTGAAAACATCTTTTAAAAGCTTTTTAAGAGTTGAAAGCGCCTTGTTTTAAAATTACCGTTGATATACAGGGGTTTCAAAAGGGCTTGAATTCGGAAATAGATAAGTAGAAGATTTGCTTCGTCTTCCGGCCAAGTTTTGCTGCTCATTATTTCTACAATTTTTTAAGCGTAGCTGAATTTATTTTCGCTGTCAATCGTTCAGGGAGCAGAATGTGGCGTGTGACATGTCACGTGATTCAGTACTCAAATTGTTTTTCCGGAAAGTGCCTGACAATAGACCCTTTTCACTCCAGAGTGAGATTGCAAATTATTCTGTTTTTCGGAAAACTGAATTCATCATCAAATCTGTTACATCAATAATAGTAAAAGTTCAATGTATCGACTAGAATGGCCTAAAATGGGCGAAGATATGGATATTTGAAACTAAAGATTTTTGTTGAAATTTGGCAAGAAAATGTATGTTTAGCTTTGAGCCAACACATAAATCCTTTATTTGACGTCTTTTGCGAAAGGAATGTTTGTTTATTCTTCCTAGCCTGTGGCTATCGACAGGAACTGCAACAGAGACGGTAGGAAGAACATTAACAGTTATAGTAACAATACCATGAATTCCAGAGTACAAGGGGTTCCCTGTATATAAATATTTGTTATCAAATTTTCAGTTATCTTCTACCGGATAAAAGCAAGAAAACCAAACAGAAGACTCAAATAATAAAGAAGAACCTAAACCCAGTCTGGAATTTCTCCTATGTTTATGACGATCTTAATCGAGAAGAGCTTATGGACCGCGTCTTAGAGTTGACCGTTTGGGACCACGATAGAGGGTCTAGTAACGACTTTCTCGGTGGCACAAGGTTAGGTCTTGGTAAAGGCACGAAGGACTGGGACGATTCACAAGGAGAAGAGATTGAGGCGTGGCAAGCCATATTTGATCATCCAAGCGAGTGGCACAAGGCATCGATTACACTGCGTTCCAAGATGGACAGCCGCATTGCGTAAGACAATACTTGTGATTTTTACAACTTAATGAAACTTTGGTTAATCCTGCCTTAGGCGAATTTTTGCTGACGTCATTGTTTACATTCTGCTTTATTAGCATACAACTCTATATGGAGAAAAAAAAACCAAAATAAAAGGGAATAGGCCTTTTGCAGGTGGGGGTCACGTGACCTCAGCTACCTTAAATCAATCAGCTATGACAAAATGACATCGGAAAATGGAAAGAGCAGGTTGACATTGGTAAAATTGTAAAGTTCCAGCTATTGACTTCAAATGTGTAAAAAATGCCAAGCAACAGAAAATAGGATATTTTGTAAGGATTTGTAGGACTGGCGAGCAAGCCCTGCTCTTCAGTACCATTGTCACATACATTTCCTTAGAAAAAATTTGATTTTATATTCGCTGTCATTTTTTGAAGTACTTAACGTGGAGACTTGAAGCTACGCCTTTTAACTAATGTTAACCTGCTCTTTCCATTTCTGAACATCATTTTGTCGTAGCTAATTAATTTAAGGTAGGTGTAGTCACGCCACCTCCAACTGCAAAAGGCCTATTGAGTTTAAAACCTGGGAAAGGAAACGAAAATTGAGGTAATTGACCTAAATTAGGTTTTATACAAGTCATGCAGTTTCAAAAAAGATATCGATGTTCAAGAAAACGCAAAACCAGTGGGTAGTAAAACTGCTCATGATTTCTTACATTCTTTGTAAAATTTCCAATTTTTACGAAAATGCATCAGGCGAACAACATTTAACATATCGGTTTCATTTTTTCAAAAGAGGTTTATTTTACAAAGCTTTTTTAATATTCAATACTTCTCAGTTGGTGTCTCAGTTAGAGAGAGAGGCACATATGCTAATGAATCAAATAATGTAAACAAATATTTCAACCTCGTTCCCGGTACTCTTCCCTCCCTCTGTGTAGGAAAGAGCCCTGGTAACGGGTTTGCCTGCTTTTTATTAGGAAAACACATTTCGGGGGTAAGAGGATAAGGTGATGAATTAATTTATGTTAAATGGTTCATCAAAACTGTTTCTTAACTAAAGATAATATTACACGAAGCAGTTTTTCTTGCAACTTGTCTCGCAGATGAGTTGAACGAGCCAGTGCAAGCCACGTTACACGACGCGAAGGCTTCTGTAACTTGAAGATTTGTAACCGAAACCATTTAATAGGTAGAACTGGATTACACTACTTTAACACTATTTTAGGAATATCCCACTTGGCAAGTAACTCACAAACCAGTATATGGCGTTAGTCCAAATATGAAGAGTTAGTCCAGGTATGGACCTGTGCCACGCTTCCGCCATCTTGGATAGAAAACGCGGCTGAACGCGCAAATCAGAGAAAGTATAACTTCATTTGGGAATACTGGTTCTTCGTGATTAAATTTTTTTTCGGTCAGTGTTTTAATGAAACACCAAAGTTTTCTTCGAGCAAATGAATATATGATTTTTTAAATAATTTTTTTCTGTGTTTTTTCCACTTTCGGTATAAACGTTTTTGACATTCCTTTGGGAAAAATTGTGAGGTGGAAGCCATTTTGTATATCAATAAATTTTGCTTCATCGTAAGTTTGTGAAATGCAATTGAAGTTAAAAGATATTTTTGTATTTACAGACATTAGGAGAAAATATTTTCACGTAACTTGAGACAAAATAATCCTGGAATTATAGTTGTTTTTTCATTTGTAGTTAGATAAATAAAGTAGGTAATTTTTCCGGCTCTATATTGAGTATCTTATGCAGGCAGTTGAAGTTTTGGCTGACCATAGAGGTGATTTTGTGACTTTTTTCTCAGCATATAGCCAAGATACTGAAATGTTAACTTGGTAACAAGTGCAGGTTATCGATTTAGCAATAAATAAGTGTTTACTTTAATAATAGTTTACTTCAACTTACTTCTCCATATTGTAACATTGGCAAGAAAATCAAAATGCAAAATGTCAAAAATATTGTAAAAATGATTAGTAAAGGTTAAAGTACTGTAGTACATGAAGTAATCAGAGAAACTCTTTAGAAGGGAACTCAATTATAGGTGTTTTACATGAGAATGTCTTGAAGAAAAGTGCTCAGTTTTGAAGTCAATGGAAGTGATGCGAAAACAAATCTATTTGGAAAATGCGTTCCTATTTAACTAGTCAACAAGAACAGCAGGTGGCTGGATTTCTGCAGTACTTGTACATAAATCATAACACTGAGGCGTTGCTTATTTTTCACCAAAACTATATTAGAACGAACAGCAGAAAAATGTGTTATTTTACAACGCATCCATTTTGATAATAAATGTCAAAGCGTCGGTTGAATTGCCCTCTTTCACTAACACCTCGTAGTTTGCTAAAAAATACCTGACGGAACTCTCGGCAAGACTTTCAGTTAGTTAAGACTTGGATTCTTAGTCATACAAATGTTGTTTGCAGCTTTCTAAAATGTTCTGATTTATGCTCAAGCAGTAAGGGCCCATGCAATCGGACGCAACATTGTTCGCCTACAACACGCAACAATGTTGGCTACAACACGCACCATTGTTGGCTTACAACACGCACCATTGTTGGCTTACAACACGCAACATTGTTGGTCGGCAACACGCAACATTGTTGGCTTACATCACGCAACATTGTTGGTCGGCAGCACGCAACATTGTTGCGCTACAACATGCAACATTGTTGGGCTACAACTTGCAACATTGTTGGGTTACAACACGCAACATTGTTGGCTTACAACACGCACCCTTGTTGGCTTACAACACGCAACATTGTTGGTCGGCAACACGCAACATTGTTGGGCTCCCAACTTGTTGCTTCCGTTTTGCATGGAACCAATAATGTTTGCACTTGTTGCGTATGGTTTGAAGCCGCTCAAACTCTGGCGTAACAAGTCCCAACATTTCTATTGTCCAGTGACCGGCGAATCGTGCTATACTAATAACCAAAAATCCCTTCTCAGACATCAGTCATTTGTTTGTGCCATTGTACAGGCTGTGACGTTCAGTGAAATAGGGCAATTTCAGTTAATGTTATGACCCAGTAAACTGGCGATATATATTGGCCAATGAAGGGTGCGTTCTTGTCATATCTTTATTGGGTTCTGCTGATCTATGGACTTGATTCTTTAAGTACTTGAACATACTTAGTTTTATCGTTAACTTAGCTTCAAGTTTGATAAAATTGATAAAAATATGAAAATTTTACGATTTTGACGTATCAAAATTTTTTTAAAAAAAGCGCATTTACGTTTCGGTTTCTGTTGTGAAAACCTTTATCAGAATGATGCAAATGAGTAAAACCAAAGTTTTTATAAAAATAAAAAAATAAAGATTCATGAGTAGCAGTATAATATAATTTTTGTAGAGGTATAATATAACAGATCTGTTCTTCCAAAACTACGAACAGAAAGAGTTTATCTGTTAGAATGCGAATGCGGCCAGTGATATCTTGGACAAACTGGACGCACGATTGAATGCAGAATAAAAGAAGGTAAAAAGGTAATGGTAATTTTTATTCTATTTCCGTAGTTCCGTCAGTTCATAGAACTGAAATCCATGGAAGCCGAAGGTGCACCCTTTACCCCCTCCCTCAGTCAGTGATCTGTTTTACGGGTATTTAAAGCTTAAGCTACTGAAAACCAGTGGCCCTCGGTGCGCCCTTTACCCCCTCCCTCTGTCAATGATCTGTTTTACGGGTATTTAAAGCTAAAGCTACACGGATCAGAAGAAAGTCGAAACAGACGCATGTTCCTAAGAACACAAAAGGCAGACATACTGCGGGTAACATCATCTCTCCTCCATTGCAGAGCATGTTCATTCTAACCCTGACCATCGCATAAACCTCAAAAAAACTCAGTAACAATTTTAATAGATATGACTCGTATAAATTAAGAACAAACACTGGCCGTCTGAACTGTTTCATTGTACTGCCTCCAAACAAAGAGAACAACAGATCTAATATTATACTGCTGTTCATGCATGTTTAGTTTTTTACTTATTTGCATCATTCTGATTATTGCTACCCCAAGATACAAGAGAAGCCTATACGTAAAAGTGTTTTTAAATTTTTTACGCTTGCAAACTGTAAAGATTTTATATTTTTATCAATTTATCGCGTTTAATACACGCAAAAGCTTTAAAACTAGTTCAGTTTCAAGTTTATTTTGAATTTGGTTTTGTGGTTTCATTCAAGTTCGTTATTATGGTCAAAGTTGCAGTGCTAAATAATTATATTAAAACACACTGCATACTGCTATTAAAGTATAATCGCTTGCGAGATATTTTGTGTTGTATTATGTTTTGAATTTACCTAGTGTTCACTTCACAGTGTTTGTGGTGCTTGTTATCACGTGTGCATTATCACTGCGAACACAGTAAAATTTCCTGCCAAAACTTACCACGGCCATAGTCGCAAGGGTGGAAATAGTGGCAGCGTGGGAACCAGAAGCTATCAGATTCAGTTCTCCCCTGGCTACCAGGTTAAGTCATCTTGTTCCCGCAAAGCACCTCACTACTGTTTTAGTGTCAAAGGAACCAAATTTGGAATCTTTGTTAGTCTTTGCTCGCGATGCCGTCATTTTCCCACGACAGGACATTTTGTGTTGTGAACATGACGTGCCTTTTAATACTGTGTCACGGCATCGTCGCCATAGTAACTGCTTTAGAACCGCTGCCACTGTTGATTTTGGGTTATTAAACTTTTGAAATGGCTCCTTAAAAATTGTTCTTGTATCCCGTCAGGCTTCGCGAGCCTTTTTCTTATTTCGGCCGCTGCCGACCTGCTTCATCATGGCGGGAAATTTAATGGCGTGTGTTTGAGTTGACATGTACTTTCCTGCATCGACTTGACGTAAGGTTTTTGTCTTTGGTTCTTTTTTTTTGTTTCAGTTTCTTCCTTTGGCCTTGTTACTTGTTTCTTAGTGCGGAAAAGCTCTTACAACAGCTTAGTTTAACCAAGGGGGATTCGGTTCTCTCACTGATCAAATTTCCGATTTAGTGGAGACTTAAAGTATCCTCGGCTGTCCAGCAATATTAATCTAAAATAAGACTTTTCCTTACCCTGTGTTTATATCGTCGACTCGCATTTCATTATTCTTTGTTTTGATTATTTCCATTGCTTAAATTTCCCCTGCGCTGCCATCTTGAAATGTAACGTGTTTGGATTGCAGTGCCAGACCCCCGCTCGTTTTTGGTTTAATTTAAGAGTGGAGAATGGCACTGCAATCCTAAAACGTCACAATTCAAGATGGCGGCACGCCGGAAAATCAAACTGTAGAAGCAATCGATTGGTGTAAGCTACATGAATGGAGTTACCAAATTTGAACTACTGATGTGGACACAGGCTACAAACGGTCTCAATTGAGATCAATGTCGTTGTACAGCCGAGCGAGGATCCCCATAAGTTTAATATTTCTACTTGTTTCTCTACTTCAGTTTTTGTTTGATTATTAGCGAGCTAGTTTCAGTTTTCTCTCAGATCTCAGTTCTTTCTGTCTTTTAATTACCTTCGTCTATTTTAAGCTTTGACAGAAAGGCTTTGTAACTAAATAACATGTAAACTTAACAACTAACATGTAACTTTAAAATCTATAAAAAGGCGAGGTAAAAACTGTATATAAAAGTTTCTTAACGCTTTCGGTTTAAAACCCTCATCAGGGTTTCCGCCCACCGTTTGTGATTTAAAAGTTCTAAGTAATTCCCATAGGGAAAAGAAAAATAGGGTGGCGTGTGATTTGTTTATTTAAGTTCGGTTTGTGTAAATTGATTAGTAATGCGTCAAGGATTTTTCTCTTTGCCGTTTGTTTACTGTTCATTTTGTCCCATTGTTTAACCTTAGACGTCTCGCTGGCTTGGTCTCCTTCACTCGATGATGTTTTAAACCGAAATCGTTCGGAAACCTTTATATATAGATTTATCTCACCTTTTTATATATTTTAATAAACTTTGAATATAGCGTTTTAAGTAAAAAAATTCAATATGATTGATCAAAACTTATAATCTTTGATGTAAAGCTACTTTTCATGATATTGTTATACACTTGTTGGCGTATTGGTAAACCTCTAGAAAGAGAGTTAAAGTAGTGATGTGTGGTACAAATTGTTTCAGAGCTATACTTGACGTTTATTGGAATGAAAACTGAATTAATGTAATGATCGACCGAGGGCACTAAATTGCTGAATGATAATAACATTGAAGAGCATAACATTCAACTATATAGCTGCACTTTTCGCTATAAACGGAACGAGAACATAACATGATAAGTCAAGGTTATTAAATGGAATAATCATGCAGGTAATAGGCTATTTATTAGCAAAAATGAAAACAAAATTATTTTAAATTGAGCGACGTTTCTTCATCTTTCTGACGCCATTGTCAAGCTGAATTTAATTAGGTTAGAGAAATCAATGCACTATTATATGCAAATAGTTCTAATGAGTCAATTTAAATGCATGCGCATGCAAGTAAAGAAAAAAATTGCTGTTCAGAAAAAGAAAAGTGCTATTGTAAGGTAACTAACTTTGCAGGGATTGTGTATGTAAGATGTATTTGACAATCGTCTTTAATTCAGAATATGCTATTTAAACGAATAATTGCACTGCTTCATCGACATAAACGAATAAATAATTTACTTAATGAAAATAATGACACGAACACACCTACTTGCAGCTCAGGAGAAAAATGAAAAAATAAAAGTTTAAAAAACTCTTGCGAAAAGTTGATGAACTGAATGAATATATTATAGCTTGCTTAAATGAATGATTTGAAAAAGCGTTATTGATCAAATGAGCGGATCTTTACTTAATGAGAACAATAACATGTACAAATTTGCAGCTTATAACAAAATACTGAAGAAACTAACACTAATAGCTTGATAAACTCTTTTTCACCAAAAAACGGTGCATTGAACGATTAATTGATATTATGTTAGCTAACTGAATGATTTAAAATTGCTTGATTGATCAAATGACTGGCTTGAATACTGAATGAGAACTAAAACATGTACCCATGTAATATTTGCAACTTAAACAGAACAGAATATGACAGTAACTGCGTAACCGGTTTTTTATGAAAAGATAATTAAAAGATTGATTAATAAATTGAATGAGTAAATTCAGTTGCTTGATTGATGTAATTTGAGTGAGAAGTCTACATAATGAGAACGACATAAACCCAGGTTACATTTGCAGCTCTGAATAAAATGAGAACGTAACAGCATGATAATTTCTAATGAAATGATTATTGATAAATTTGTCAACTGAATGGATAATTATACTTGATTGATGCGATGATCTTCTAGAATTCTTAAAGAGAACAAATAGCAGGTATATAAATGTAAACGTATTTGAAGCTCTGGAGAACATTTTACGTATACCTGTAGTTTGATGATATTTAATAGCATAACACATAATTATGTAGCATTTGCAGCTCTGCAGCATAATAAATAATTCTCTCCAAGGTTGTTCAATAAAATAACTGTCGATAAATGTTAATCGTTCGATTAAATGGCCTAAATGATGCCGACTTGAATGGCTTAATTAACAAATGAGAAAGAAAAAAATAATATTCACCTCTGGCACTTGAAACTTTGAACAAAACAACAACAAAATATGATAAATAATGTAGTAGAATTGTAAACTAGATGAATAAATGTGTTAATGAAATGAGGACCTGAGAACAGTATAAACATGTATACATATGACACGCTTTTAAAACATCTTTGAAACGTTTAATCATGTTTTGATTTTCTGTTTCTTAATGTCTTTTTAACATAAACTTTAATATTAATTTGCGTAACGAGTTCGTTATTAGTTGACTTCTGCGTTTTCTGTTAATAAAAATAATTAACTTAGTACTTGATAAAAAGTAAGCAAGCAAGGTTCAGAAGTATATAAAAAGTTTAACTCTATTAACTTAACAATAATGAAGTCTTAACAACACAGGGTGTGATCCACGGCGGTGTGGTTGGCGCAGTGGTAAGATTTCTGTCTTCTAACCACAACGTCTCGAGTTCAAATCCCAGCACAGTCAAGTGTTGAACATTTGTTTGACTCTTCCAAAGTTCACTCAGCTTTCCGGCATCCTTACGAGATCGGTAAAATGAGTACCAGCTTCTGCTTTCAAGTTAACCTGCGACGGATTAGTGTCCATGATGCTCGTCCGTTTAACACTACAGAACCGAAGAAAAGCACCGTCTCCAATAAACCGCTGAGGTTAGTAACGGATATATCTTCCCTAGATAAGCGGTGATATCGATACGAGGCTATTTTTTCTTCAGGGAACAAGTTGGTGATGTTGCTTAGATATTTGGGTGGGCTGGTACACACTGCTGGTACATAATTCTCTTTCATTGGACAGTTGAACAATTGAGAACAACTTGAAACAAAACAAACACTGAATTAAGCGAAGTCATCTTATACCTCAGTGACAATAAGAGACAAAAGGCTTAATAGGAATTACCTTTGTAAAGATTTGACCAAACTGTTTGGTTTTTGTGCGATTAAGCGAGATTATTCAGCCCTACATTGTCCAAATCGAACGCACTGGCCCAGATTGAAGATACTCGGAATTTATAAAACTGATGGATCACAATTGTTTATGTTGTGCTCTGAAATATTTGTCCCTAATTTTACGAAATTTGTGTATATTTTCTCTCACCGGCAGTATAGAAATAGTTTCGAGGTATATATACACAATCGTATTAGCAACAACGATCGAAGAAGTTTGGTCGCGAGCTCACATTTATACTTGGAAGAAATAACTAACTTGCAGAGTGAGAAATTTTCAAATCTTTTTCTGGAATTTCGGTCTCGATTATAAATGACGTTCAGTCTTCATGGTTTCAGTCGAAACGTCGTTTATAATGGAGACCAAAATTCCAGAAAAAGATTTGAAAATTTCTCACTTTAAATGAATCTGGATGAATAACATTCACTTTCACGGTTCAATTCTTAATTAGTAATTACACTTTCAATTCTTAATTAGTAATTACACTATTAGAAAAGCCTAAGGGATGTTTCTTTGCTGAAAAAATTTCTGGTCGCAATTGACGAGAAAAATAGATTGAAATTTTCAAAGCGAAGCACAGGACGAGTAGATTGCTTAATAAATGTTTTCATTCAAGTAAGTTCTTGCATAATTGTCATCGGATCAGACTGTGACTACATCGCACTTTCTATGAAGTAAACTATATATATGGAGACATCTTTTCCGACCGTTTTGTAAAAGTGAAACAAAACTTAAAAGAATTTATCTATTATTTCTAAGTGTTTAATTGTTCTGAATTGAATCAATTCAATAACACAATTATTCCACTCGTGTCTTGTTGAATTTGAGGCGAAAATAGCCAACTCAGCGCTTTGCGCCTCGTCAGCTATCTATTTAACAAATAGATTCCATATTTTTGTGTCTGTTCAGTAATAGATCATAGATGACATCAAATTGTGATAAGAACAAAAAAGTGGCACACGAGGCGATAGCTGAGTGTGTCACTGATGTTCTTACCACAGATTGACGTCCCCTGTGATCTATTACTGAACAGACGCACAAAAACATGGAATGTATTTGTTTTACACAATAAAAAAATTTAAATTTTGGAATGGTGACGTCAATCGTGCGTCTGTCCCTTTAATACATCATAGGCGAGAACCAATCAAAATGGAAGAATAACTCGGGTTATCATATAACACCTCATATCCAACGCGCGTTCGTATGGAATAATTGTTAAATATGCAAAATCTGGCGTGAAGTGAGAAAAAACGAAAGGTGTTAAAAACAGGTAACTGCATGACCCTATTACCGTTGTTAAATAAATGAAAGGCAAAATTCACGATAGTAAAAATGATACATGGCGTAAAAGTTCCATTGACGAAAAATTGGGAATAGCACAGCGTTTCATGTAAATGTCACAAATGACTAAGTTTTGAACCGAGGTGGGAAAAAATTGTTTGCGTCGCTCGATTCTTAATCTTTGTTTGCTGTCTTTACTTCCATTTTTCGATATATTTCGCCTTCTCACGCCTTGCTCTAGTTATATTTGAAACAAGCATAGAATTATATTGTTTAAATTGTTATTCATAGAGCTCAGCATAGAACTTAAATTTCATCGATGATAAAAGTTGAATGAAATCGTCGCGTCTTTTAAAATTTTCATCATGCAAATGTTTTCAAGATTTCAGAAAGTGACCTGTCAAATTCTAGCCGATGACGACACGCCAAACACGTACAGGACGTAAGTATTTATAACAATCAGCAAAATTTAAAAAGCGACAAAAAGGCGAAAGAAAACAAAGAAGGCCTCAAAAACAAGTATTTGCACCCTACGGACGTTAGAATAAAGGAAGGTTCAATTCACATAGTTAAAGTAACAGCGTGTTTCTTGTATTGAGCTTCTTCCTACAGCCTACAGGGTTTTCCGGATACGATTTCAAATAGCAAACATGAGTTCTTCCAATAACACTTCAACTGTTAAGCCGCTGTTACACGTTGAAACTTTTAGCTGAAACTTGTTTGCAACAACGATGCGAGACAAGTTTCACCAAGCGTTGCACCGTGTAGCATAGTCGCCAAGTCGGTTTCGTGAAACTTTTTTGAATTTCCGTTGTAAGACAGGTTTCAAGAAAAGTAGAACTGCTTTCTACTTTTGCAACAGTTACAACGATCGATGTGGCGAAAAAAACAAAAGTTTCACCATTTAATATCACTTGTTGAAACTCGTCTCGCTCGTCGTTGCACACGAGTTTTGAACAGCTAAAAGTTTCAACGTTTAACAGCCGCTTTCATAAGACCGACCGCTTAATTACGTCACAGGTTCAAAAGGGCTTCCAAGAACTGAGCCAGCTATTTAACGGTGCTTTCAAGAATTATTTCTCGGTTGTGGGGCAAGATATGACAAAGAACCTTTCCATGCAATTTAATTGTACTGTGAACATTTAGACAAGTATAGGTTGTAAAAACGTAGTTCTTCTTTAAAATCAAGTTATTCTCGCGTGTGTCATTGTGGTTTGTAGACTTTGTACTACTCAAAGAGCTTTAGTTGAATTAAACTACTTCGCTAATACGTAGAAAGTAAACCCAGCGATACTTTCGCTTACCTTTCTAGTCAAACTTTCGGCATAATTTCTTCCCTGGAGGAGCAACAAAACACAAAGCATATATTCTAGTGTTTTCAACGCGCTCACGGACATGCAAACACAACTGATGCAAGAAGATCTGGGCTTGTGTTCGTAATTAGCACCAAAATATGCTGCAGCTAATCGGAACTCGAGTAGTCCAAAATATTACACCCAGGTGGCGCTGACGTCACTTTTTGTGCACCCCACAATAAGCCATGTCTGCTCGAACAACTTTTATCTGACAACTTTCATGAGACAATTTTTATTTGCTCGTGTAAACGGGAAAAATAGGCCGAATTGTATTTGACAAATACATTGGATGAAAAGCTGGAATACAAATAAAAATTGTCACAT
>JAOCNB020128091.1:0-10771 GCA_026546465.2 Palythoa caribaeorum | reverse complement strand
ATTCTCTGCCGGTATTCGTAGATATTGCTACAGGGATCACATACGTAAATAATCAAGGGCTTCAACATGATTTTTGGTCAATGTGTATTCTATAATAATAATGATAATGATGATGGTCTTGATCTTGATCTTGATCTTGATCTTGATCTTGATCTTGACCTTTTTAATCGAAGACTTTGACACTTTTTCACAAAATGACTTGTTGCCTGTACATATCTGGTATTAAATAGAAGATCAAAATCGTGGACCTAATAAACAAAAATTATAATCTTGGCAATAATTAATATAAACAACAGCATTGAACAACATGTTTATCTAAGAATTTAACTGTATAAGAGCAATTATTTACACTAAACCAGATGATTTGTTATGGATATTATTCATTTAAGCCAACAAAAGGTAATAATTAGGAATCAGTCCAAGGCACCATCGGGAATACTTCAACTCCAGTTATCCATTCAAGGAAACCATAGCGACTTCCAGGTTTGTAGTAAAAAGATGTTTTCATCATGTTATATGTGGCATGTTTAGTTTTAATTCTACTCAGAAGGAAAACCAACATTGTTATGAAAGGTGTTATGCTTATAACGTTTCCATTGTAGTTTTCATGTTTATAGTACTTGCCAAATACTGAAATGTTTCCAGGTCTTGTACATTTGAGCTGAATCTTGTTAACAGGCGAGCCACAATAAATGTATGCATATACAGAATGATAATGATCAATGTTGTTTTGCTTACTTTATAATGGTATAATCTTTCACATTTGTTGCAGATAGTAAATAGCTTTGGTAACACAGATGAAAAAACAACACATATGGTGAAACTACCATCACAGGTAAACAAGAAAACAAAAGCTATAGTGTAACTGTAGATCTTGTGCTAAATTGTTAGTTTCATTTTTTCTCTGAAAAAATTTGGTTCAAGGAGACAATTGTCGTGGTATTTTGAGAAAGGGTATGCCAAACTAAAAATATACGTATGTGAAAAAGTTAATGAAGCATACCGTGAATAGTTTAGTGAAGCCGACACACATGTTTTCAACTCCTATTTCTTCTTGCTACACAATAAAGTGACATAAATCGTCTTTTGTTATCAGGATGAGCTCGCAGTTCACCTGTTGTTTGCTCCTTCATCAATGGGTCTCATTTCCAGTGCTTTGGTGATTAGAACACCGTCCATTGGAACAAAATCAAAGGTTAGTACAAACATCCCATAGTCACGAAGTTTATTTCTGATTCGTTGGTTATTGAAATATCTTCCATAGAAAACCAGTCAAAAATTAGTACAAACTATTAACAATTAATTTGGCACCCTCCATTGATACTCTTTGACTGCACCAATAGATTCCTGGAATAGGTTTTCGTTTGGTACAAGATAACTCCGATTGAGAAATCCGGAGGTGCTAAAATGCAAAGAAGCATTTACAAAAACATTTTGAACGAAAATTATGACAAAACGTTGAAAATGCCTCGGATAAATAAATTAGAAAATTGAAACGGTTCTTTAAATCTTAACTTTTGATACTGTATTAGTAATTGTACTGAGGGGTAATACGGTCTTGTCAGTTCCCCTTTTTTTTTAATTAAGAATAGTTGCAGTTGCATTGGCAAATGCATCAGGATTTTGTTTGCAACTATATTTTAACGAATGTTGCGTAGAAAGCCACGGTTCAATAGCTTGTGCCTTCTAGAACGGATGTTTTATGTAAGTTACAATGATATATTTTTAATAGTATGCTGATTTATGTAGTATCGCATTTTTTCTTTGTTATTATTACCTTAAATATATAAAGCCGCTAATTAATGCGCAACTGTGTGTTGCTAACATCTTGCACTAAAAATCGTGCTGTATTCTCCCTGCAGGTACCTCTGTATGGTTGTGGAGGCGCTAGCAATGTGATTATTGTTGATGCAAAAAAGCCAACTGAAAGAGCTGATTATCTTGCTGACATAGGAGAAGTATGTACATTACATTTTGTTCAAAGTAACTGTTTTCCCCAACATAATTATAGATATATTCCTTTGATATAGATTTGTTGGAAACACTGTCTGCTCGGCATTACAAAACTACAGATCCTCCAAAGTTACATGTTACGTTATGTTAGGTACTCACCTTGAATGAATAATTGTTTATCAAATTTCATGCTAACGTCTGCGGACTAAGATTTGTCTGTCTTAATCTGACTGTGAGAGTTTTTCACTGAGTACTCTGTTTCTTCCCTCTGCAAATTGACATCGGCAAATTACTTTTTGCTGCTGCGCTGTGCTCAGAGATCAGACATATACCTAGTACAAATGCCAGAGGTACTGCACCTTTATAAAAAATTATGTATTCAATCCATCCTTAGGCTGTTCATTATGCAACACTTCTATGAACCGAAGCCTTGATTCCAGGTTGGGGACTGGGCGCCAAACTCGGAGTGACAGCAAAATTTTCATGCAATTCATACAGGTCTTGAGCCTGAAAGTTCAATGCAATTAACTTCTTTCATCGATATTTAGGGACCTTTAGCGAGAAGGATGGTGACACAGATGACGACGGCAAAGAACAATAGTAAATGCAATAACTGCATGTTGGCATGCATCAAGCTGAGCACCTGCACGTAGTCGCTAGAAACAGAATGTAAAAAGACCGTTTTTTAGAGTTCCGCAAACTATGGGAACGTCCCGATAAAATTGTTTACCTTGAAGGAGGAACTTTTGATCGTATGTCTGTTCACAAAGCTTAACGAAAGTAAAACAAAAAACAAATGACCCAGACAGGTGTGGTTGGTGCAGTGGTGAGATCTCTGCCTTATAACCACAACGTCTAAGGTTCAAAGCCCGGCTAAGCCAAGTGTTGAACATTTGTGTGACCTTCATTTCCGTCAAAATTGACTCAGCTTTCCATCCTCCCGAGGTTGGTAAAATGAGTACCAGCTTCTGCTGGGGGCTAACCTGCGATGGATTGGTGTCCCCGTCCAGTGGGAGTCATTAGGGAGTTTAAGAAACTATGACGGCAACGCCAACGACAACGGCTCAGAAAAAATATATTTCTGATTTGCTCTTTACTGCTTTCTTTGGGTCATTAGGATTTTGTTTTCCCCGCCTTCAGCTTTGTGAACAGAAAAAGAGTAAAAGTTTCTCCTTGTAGGTAAACAAATACTGAGAACATTTTAGTTATCACGTCCACGTCGTCTCAAGAACTCCAAAAGAGGTCTTTTCACGTTCTGTTTATAGCGACAACTACGTGCAGGTGCTCAGCTCAATACATTCCAACGTGCAGTTGTTGTGTTTACTATTGTTCTTTGCCGTAGTCGGGGGCGTCGCCATCCTCATTTCTTAAACTCCCTAATGACTCTCATCCGCTTAGCACTACAGAAACCGGAGATAAGTACTGGCTCCAATGGGCCACTTAGGCTTGTAAAAGGATTTAGCTTAGCCAGAGGCAAAGAAGTAAAGAGTCAACCCAAAACATTTTGATCCATTGTCGGTGTTGCCATCCTCGTTGCTAAGGGTCCCTATTCACTGATAATTTGCGAATCGCATAAGAATTCTTTGTTGTTGTGACTTCGTAAAGTTGTCTTTCACCCCGAGTTTGGTACCCAGTCCCCAACTTAAAATGAGGCCGCAGTCCATTAAAGTGGTGTACTCTTCGGTGCCAAATAAACGAGAGTCGGAATAAACGGGGGGGGTTGGAAAATGTTTGAAAATCTAATAAGCAGGGGGTTTGATAAACGGGGAAGTTGAAAAGTCTAAAAATGATTTTTCTCTTTACACTGTACTATTATAGGAATGATTACAACTATTTCAGGTTTGAGAAAAGTCATATATCTCTTTCAGAAACTCCCAAAAAATTAACAAAATTTAACACAACTACAATGTTTCTGGTCTGATCACTGGGATACTATAACTTTTTCAAAAAGTCAAAAATGTTACAACGATGTTTTTGGCAAAGTTATTGCGCCTTGGTAAACTGAAAAATCTCCCATTTTTATTTTGTAAAAAAGCAGTACACACAAAAAAATTGAGATTTGAAAATCCGAAAATGCGATAAAGGGGAGGGGGGTCCTAATAAGGTCTGGGAGGGTCGGAAAAAAAAATTGAAATTTTAATACGTGGCGTAAGGACGTTTATTTGGCACCCAAGAGTATTTGAAGCAATAGCCGATTTTCGATATATTTTGGCACGCGGTACTGGCAACATGAAACCGAGGGTCAGAGCTAAACCGCGGGAAAATTGCAGGCACGCGCGCGCCAAACTACCGGCTCCAACGTAAACATTTGCGCGCGCGCCTGCAATTAATTTTCACGCGGTTTTCCCCTTGAGCTCTGACCCTCGGTTTCGTGTTACCAGTACCGCGCGCCAAAATATATTGAAAATCGGCTATTATAAGTGTGATTATGGTGCTGGAAATCAAAGACACCATTTGAAGTGAATGCTAACAAATTGTTTCCTTTAGAGGACTCCTTAACTTTTGATCCATTTTTTCATTATTCATCTTGCATTATTAATAGCTTGTCAGGCTCAAAGGATAATAACTAGCAAAGGATAATAACTTCCTTACCTCTTTCAAGTAAGAGTCTTATCGAGATATTTGTTTCTCTTAGGTATCCCTGGGTAACACAAATGTGACAAAATTAACCATACGAAACACTGGTACAAGAGCAGCTTTTGTGAAAGCCATTTGCTATTCGGGTACGTGTATATATACTGATATGGTTTAACCTTTCAACTTTGATAAAAGTGACAAATATCGAATATCTGAACCTGCCTGAACCTACCTGTTCTGTTTCTATCTGCGACGATTAGTTAACCTAATGGATTAGGTTATGTATTCTGGACCAGGAATAACCAAAGTTAGTAAGTGTGGGCGAAAACAATTCAACTGTAGATGTGTACAAAGTTGTAATCAGTGGCGCTTGCTAATCTTTTTTACGAGTCTAAGTGGCCCATTGGAGCCGGTGCTTATCTCCGGTTTATGTAGTGTTAAGCGGATGAGAGTCATTGACTGCCCCTGGACGGGACACTAATCTGTCGCAGGTTAGCCCCCGGCAGAAGTTGGTACTCATTTAACTGACCTCGGGAGGATGGAAAGCTGAGTCAACTTTGACGGAAAAGAAAGTCACACAAATGTTCAACACTCGATTGAGCCAGGATTTGAACCCGGGACCTTGTGGTTAGAAGGTAGAGAGCTTACTACTGCGCCAATCATGCCGCCTTAGGAGTGTGAGAACATCAAATGTGCAGAACTTATTGAAGATGAGATAGAACAATAGAATTTGGTCATTTGAGTTTGGTTTGGTTTTAATAATACGCTGTTATTGTTTCATGTTGTAAATAAAATCGCTCTTGGTTATTAAGTTGATTAAGTTGCGTTCTTTGCATTCCATACATTCTCAGTGGAAGTTCAAAGGATTGAAGCAAAAATCGAGTCAGGCACTCAATACACAGGGTTCGTGCTACTCCTTGAACTCCTTGAATACTCCTGGAATTTAGTTTCAGTTTTCAAGGGCGCTTGAAAAGCCCTTGAAAATATGAATTTCTGCTAAAACTCCTTGAAAACTCCTTCAAGTCCTTGAATTTTCATACTGTCAGGAAATGATAGCAACTTGTTGGAAACAAATTATGTTATAAATAATTTTCTTTGTTTGGTTATTGTTGAACCAGCTAATTTATCTGTCTATTTCTATTAAATCATTCCATTTAGATGATGGGGGAGGCATTTTAAAGCATGTTCCAATACTCTTAGTTAACAACTGCTTGAGAATCCTTCAAACGAATTAAAGGCAGGTGCGAAGAGCACTCCTTGAAAACATTCGTTAATTTGACTCCTTGAATACTCCTGGAATTTCGTACTCACAGAGCAGCACTAAACCTGATACATAACTGCTGCAAATGCGTAGGTAATAACAACGTTGAGATTGCAGACTTCTTCTGGCCGCAATAAGTTGTTCTAACCGAGTACAGTTTTGCAAGTCAGGTTGAAAGAGCTGGCCACCTTTTTTAGCCTAATTTGTCTATTCAGGATTCTATTACTCTCAGTTATCCTGTTCCTGGCCGTGTTTATTTTAAATTAAAATTTACTTTTTAAACAATTTTGTTTTATTCTTGGCAGATATACAGTCGCGTACCGCTTATCCTGCTACTCATCTCAGTATTGCACCTAACGATTTTATTCTTCCTGAAAGAAGCTCAAAGGTAGGAAATTTTAAGCTCAGGAGTTTTGTTACCATTAATGATATCTTTAAACTTTGGATGGCAGTGGAGCATTTTACAATCCACAGTAGAAAATAGTTGTGATTTTGACCAAATACTAAAATAACTTCAGTTTTTGGGATTTGTGTGTCACAGTGGAGAAAATGCTTCTTGACACATAATTAGTTGCATATAGGTATTCACTCTACACATGAAGACTCTAATGTATCAAAAGATGCCTTTGTCTACTACTATTAGTAGCTGAACTCAATCAAATTGTTTACTAATGCATTTAAACCTCTTTCATGTTAGCAAGTGGTAATCGTTTATCAACCAATGGAGAAAGATGCTTTAAGGTGTAGGCAGGAGGTTAGCACGGTGGCAACAGTTGCGTTCTACACAGGGGATGAAAACCTTCGAGCACAGTACAAACGGTATGTATAATAAACAGTTTATTAAATTTTTCTTGGGAACGTGTCAAACCAAATGATATTGACTTGGCTAAAACTACTTCTTGTACTGTTACTGTAGATATATCAAGCAGCAAGCAAAGCCATATTTAGAAGCGACAGATGCCGGATCTTTGGCAGGAATCAATTTTCTTACAGTATTCCAAGGAGAAGACGAATTGTTTGAAGGTATCTCAATAAAAAAAGTCAATAACTAGATAATGGCGAGTTTTAAAGAGCCCAGCCATAATACTTTCTCATAACGTTTTGAAACACAGTTATCGCATCTTCAGCTTTCTTTATTAAAATCTGTCTTTGACTAGTATAAACTGATTACTTATCAAACAAATTATCTTAGCTGAGGAAAGTAAAAGTCTTTTGCCAGCATTTTACAACAACATGTTTGTTTCTATTAATTCAGTATTTACATATATTATCATTGCCGCAGTTAGCTAAGGCTATTCTAGGCAGGCAGTGAAAAACAAACAAACAAACAAAAACTGCCCAGGAAACGATGGAATAGACAATGACAACGTTTACTTTTATAGAATCATTTTATTTAAAGTAAAGGAAAAAGCTTGATTAAATATTCAAAAACAGCTCGAACGTTTTCATTCTAGGTGATCAGGCTTACAAAAGACTAAGAATAAAACAGATTTAAATTGAAGTGTGGAGAACGAAGGTTCTCTGTCTAGGTTATTCCCTTGGGGAACAAGTCAATTGGAAAAAATAGAGTTGTTTATTCAGATCCGGCTTCCGATTTCCAATTAACATTGCGTCAAGCGTTTTTGGCATTCTCTGTGATTTCGCTTCATTCAAATGCGAGAAAGAAGTCTATTCTTTCAATGACTTTGTTCCCCAAGGGATCACCTAGATAAAGAAACTTTGTTCCCGACATCTTTATTTACCGTTTTTCAATTAGCCAGGCAATGATCACAATAAAACATTCTCGGTTTCTAAACTTTTTATCAAGTTTAACTCTTCACTTTTTATAAAACATTTAGTTTATTAATTTTTGTACGTTACAGATGCAGTTTATCCGCAAGTCGCGAACTGGAACCAGTTTTTCCAGTCGTGTGTGTCTCGAATGTTGTTGTTATTAGTGGGATTGCCACCACAGCCAGCAAAACAAAATAACCCCGAGCCAGTCGATGAAATAGTGATGCCTGACATAGCTGTCCCACCAACTCCTGCGAGAAAGCTCCCTGAAGACGCAAGGCCTTCTAGTGAGTATACCATTTTGAATTCATTAGTTGTGTTGAATCTGGTAAATGAAACTCCTGGTGATTTGGGCTTAGAACATCAAATACTTGAACACGTTTCTATGTTTAGTCATTTGGAACGACTGGTTTATACAACTGTAAAGTCTTCAATCTTGTTTTTTGATACATTTTTATTGCATTTGTTATCCTAAACTTTATTGCATTTGTCATCCTAAACTTTGGTTTTTGACGCTAAATAGTTTTGTAGTGACAAACAGAGTGTCCATCGTTGAAGGTTTCAAACCCAGAACAAACTGAAATTCTTTAAAATTTTTTAATGATTTCTAGGTTAACGATGAAATTTTGCATTGTATTATCTTCAGTATCTAAAGCTGGAAACACGGACTTGTGGACAGTTATTCCGGAACATGTTGTACTGACCGCCCCAAGATCAGGTACCGTATGAATTCCGTAATTTCGATCCATTTTTAACGTGGCTTGGCTTTCTTGACTTATACATCAGAAGAAAAAATAATATGGATGGTTGACTAATGCTAATGTTATTCATGTTATGTGATTCCTGTAACAATTATTTTTGTCCTGCTAAACACATTTCTAAATGAGATGGTGTTGTTGTAACCGTGTAGGAAGTGAGAAGACAACACAGAGGTTGCAGCTTGTAAATTTTACTGAAAGAGCATTGGGGTAAGTAAGTGGAGAAATGTTGTCAGGTAGATTTTGTTTATTTTTTTTAGTTTTTGTTTATCGGACTTGCTTCTGTATAGAACTTTGGGAATTTTGTCTGTTTTCTAATTTTATTTTGAACGGGATAATTCCGAGAACTAGAAATCTTGTAGAAGTAAACAGTTCGATTCTCAGAGCGATTGATTTTCATACATTTTTGTTAAAGGTGTAGGTCTTGAATTTACTAACAGAAAATTGCACTGACTCACCAAGTTTCAAGTTTTATTGTTCTGTTGCTTTCTATCACCTCAAAAGGTGTACAAAAGATAGTAAAACCGTTTTCTAACAAAGACGAAAGGTCACAGGAAATTATTTTAGTTGAATGACAGCTCCACTGTTAAATAAAAGATGCTCTTGAATTCGTAGATTTGAGTTCATTTGGCCAGCTCACTGTTTAGTTCTCACACCGGACAGGGGCCAAATACCATCAAGGTAAGAATTGTTGTAGAAAATAACATCAAAGCTGACAAAATTGAAAAACAAATAGCTATTCAAACTGGAACACACTCCAGTCACAGTAAGGAATGAGAAAACCATTCCACACTACATCGTTTGGTTTTCATTGTACTGCTACTATTAAGGTTGTTAATTTACATAGCGTTCTTCTCCACTTTCTTTCCATGACGATTTAAAGTTAACATAAAAAGAAACTGATTCAACTGCAATTTATCTTCTCAAAATAGGATTTGGGATATTTCTTAAAAATGGTAACAACTGAACATTTGAATTTTCAGGGGAATAATTTTTTATAGTTTGGAGATCGGTTACTGTAAAGTTGACAAATTATGTAGAACTGTTCTAGAGTAACTCTGATACTGTATGTGGAGGGTCTTATAGACCTTTGTCACGCTTGTTTGAGTCAGTTAAAAATTAATGTTGTTGCAATGTAAACGGCAGAAATGGAAAGAGCAGGTCAAAATTAGTAAGTACTGAAAAATTGGTTGTTTATCTTCAAACCTGTGGTAGTAATGAAGATTTTAAAAACAATATTTTATACGAAATTTTAAAAGAAAACGTATGGAAGTTGGCATGAAATCGAGGTTGGTAGTGCATCGATGCATTTCATACATTAATTAATTAATTAATTAATTAATCCAACTTGCTTTTACAGTGCTTTAAGATCTTAAAGTGTTCTGCAAGTTCTTGTGTGTCCATATCATGTCCATTTATATGTCTTCCAATGTTTGATCTTCTATGCTAATCAATTCTTTAATACGGGTGCCTTCGTGCAAAGCCAATATAGCCTGCATTGCACAGGAAACATTCAAATTTACAGACCACTCTTTGTTGGTTTACAATGGGCGGTTTGTGTGTTTACTTTATAGACCATTTTCATTCACATTACCATGTTACTGTTGATAATGATGACAAGTGGTCATCAAAATGCCCAGTTCCTTTCTCTCATTTTCTTGAATATTTGTTATAAAAAAGGTTTTTTCGAAATTTATTTAAAACAAACCTTTTCGTACGACTACTAGTGCATCTTCAGGTTTAACAGAGAAGAAAATGATAGTAGAGTTTAAGTAGCAGAGAAATACTATGAAAGAAAAACGATCACACAACACGATATAGTTTAATAATGATTACTGTTATTTCTTATTGCAACAAATCAGCAAGCATTTGTGTGTCTCATAGGAGCCAAGTTATGGTTGTGATGAGTACAAAACCATCCCTGGCTTTAACTGGTGTTGATCTCCCATGGGGAGGAACAGTCTACGTACAGTGCGATGGAATTCAAAAGGTAATGCTGCGTAAGGAATTGTAAACTGACATATATCTTCAATCTCGTCACATTGCTAGAGGTTACCTTGAAATTCATTTTAATGTAAATGTTTTTGTAGAATATAACTTGTTCGTCAGGATAAAATCCTGAAGGTAGCCATTGTTGGTGTGAAATGTGGTAGCCCTTAAGTAAAACAATTGTACGTTGTTAGGTGAGATGTTGTAATATCTGGTGACCATTACTTGTACATTGCATTGGAATCCTAAAGGTAATCATTGTTAGGGTGGGATTTAGTAACCTCTGTAGAACATCACTTGTACATTGCAATGGAATCCTAAAGGTAATCATTGTTGGGGTGGGATGTAGTAACCTCTGTAGAACATTACTTGTACATTGCAATGGAATCCTAAAGGTAATCATTGTTAGGGTGGGATGTAGTAACCTCTGTTGACCATTACTTGTACATTGTATTGGAAT
>JAOCNB020128047.1:0-10772 GCA_026546465.2 Palythoa caribaeorum | reverse complement strand
TCAAGCCTCAGCCTGAGCTTGTTCTTAAATTGTTCTTAAATTTTGGCAAATTTGAGCCTCGTTGATCTTATAAAGTTCTTATAAAAAAGCGTGTATTAAAATTACAGTCATAATGTATGCCAAAATATATTCTATCGATAAAAGTATAAACACAGAACGTTGTATAGTAATTCCGTTCAAAACGACTCAAACGGTCATATAAATGATAAAACCCTACATGGCTACAACAAAATCAGTTCTGCCCCATCAATGTCGTCACTGGTGATGTAGTCACCGCTTTGATTTTTTCATTTACTTGAACTTTGGCTGGTTTTCCGGAAATTGAAAAACATACATGGCATATAAGAACAAAAAAAAACATTTTGAGCCTCAAATTACTGAAAAAATAAGAGCATTGAGCCTGAGCAAAATTTTACTGGTTTGTTATTACCAAAAAAAATCGACCCATGTTTAGTTCTGAGGATGGCAACTGACCAATAAATCACGAAAATGCTTCTAAATGTCTTCTGTATGTAGTAAAAACTCGCACTGTAGTTACACATTTGAGTATCAAAATGCATGAATGGGAATAGAATTTTATTAGCAAAATGCTCTTGGCCAACTACTAAGAGCTAATGCTATCAAAATTCTAGAAGTTTTTATCTTCCACGAGATGCTTGCTTTAAAAATAAAGGTAAAGAAAATGGCTGATTTAGGATGAAGGTCGACTCTCTCTAAGACGTAATCCGTGACTTCACATTTTCTTATAAATCCATTTATGCAGTCACTACCTTTGTTTGATCAACTGAGATTACTAATCACAGGGAAAAAAAAGATTTTCTCAAAACTTACCTTATTTGTAATTAGCCCACTTTGCCGGTTAATGTGAAAATATTTCCAGCAGTCTGCATTCCTGGACAGCAGATCATAGCTCACCATGGTACCATTATACTGCACTGTAGTAATTGGTTGGTTAGGTGGGGCATTTTCTGCAATGTTTGCAAGGTAGAGTGGTTTCTCAAACTCTACCACCTCCCTTATTCCTTGAACAGCGATCTATAACCAACAAAATTGAATGAAAGTAAAAACTACTGTCAGAAAATCTGTGATTTTATGTACCCATTGCATATGTTAATTTTACAAAATGTAATATTTCTGGGCAAGACTGTGCTCTATATTTGAGTCAAGTATGCCAATCATTCAACAATTAGTTCTTGCTGAAATCAGAAGCTTCCAATCAGTGGAACAAAGAATTCTGTTTGACTCTATTACCACTCTAGAAGACACTTTATTTACATTTCAACTTTTGTAAAATTGCTGATAAAGCAAAGAGATAAAATGTCAGTTTAGTTAAATGCAGTATAGTAAAAAAGGTTTAAAACTCTTACAAGTGGGCTTGAAAACTAAACTCTTTAGTTAGTTCAATAAAATTATGTTCCTATATACCTCGTGGATTTTTATTTTAAAATATTACATTTCCCCATGTAAGTTTGTCTTGGATTCAAGATTTTATACTTTGGATTCCAAATCACCAAAATATGGATTTCACCAACTGGTGAAGTGAAATCCAGGAATGTTGATTCTAAATATCATGAATTGTACAGTTATCTGTTGTCCTAAAGTAAGATTCTTAAGACTTAGGAATTCCAAACAAAAAAGTATGTTGGATTCCAGAATCCTAATTATCTTACATGAGTTAATATTTACCTCAACATTGACACTGTTCGACAAAGATGGTGATCCACTATCAACAGCTTGAATTGTCAATGTGTAAGCCTTGATCTGTGGGCTCAAAACTTTTGCTACTTGGACAGCTCCAGTATTCTGATCAATAAAAAATGCACTTTCATCATTTCCCCCTGTGATGGAATACTTGATCTGTGCATTAATGCCAGAGTCTGCGTCGACTGCCAGAACTTTTACAACTTTTGTGCTTACAGATGCAGCAATGTCAACTTCAGTTTTATACAATGGCATGACGAATTCTGGCTTGTGGTCGTTGATATCATCCACTGAGATTACAACATAAAAGAGACTTTTTTTGTCCTTGTTTTCACTGTCTGCAGCTTTGATAATAAGGACATGCTTTTTCATGTCTTCATAGTCTAACCTTTGCGTTGTTGTGATCTCACCAGCAGTAGAATTTATTTTGAAAAGACGTTTTGACTTGGGCATCACTGCACTCACAATGGAATACCTAACATCTCCAAAGGCACCAGAATCTGGGTCAACAGCTGCGGAAAATGCAAAAGAAAACAGCATAAAGAAACAATTAGAAATTATTTCTATAATCAAACGTATTTTATTAAATAGAATTTAATATACAACAGGGAAGAATCAATTTAATTACAACTTGCTTCTGATCACCTTTAGCTAAATAATTTATTCATTCAAGTTTCACTGGTCTTGTTATAAGGAGGCTTGTTTAATTTAAAATTTTGATCAACTATTGCACTTTCTTTCCTAAGGACTACTAGAGCTCTGGTACATGAGCTGAAAGTTAGCTATATTTCTCTTTCTTACCAAATTTTCTTCAACTCGGAAGCTCGAGAGATTCTAAAACTTTTCAACTTATGTGGAAGACTTATTTGGGATAATATTCAATTTTACTTGAGTTGACACTGTTCTTCTATTAAATTTGTGATTACGGTAATTACAAAAGCAAGGTCATGAGAAATAGAGAAAATATGAATTACCTTTTACTTTGGTCACAACTGTTCCTGTTGGTGCTGACTCGGCAATGTGGGCCTGATATTCTTTCCTCAGGGGCTGTGGTGAATTGTCATTGACATCTGTTATATTGATTATGACAGTTGTCATGGCAATGTTGTAACTGTCTGATGCTGCCACCTTTAATATGTATGACGTTTGGGTTTCATGGTCTAATTTAGCTGCAACTACAATGAAACCCGCTGTTGGGTCTATTGAAAACTTATTACCAGTGTTTCCTGAAGTAAAGTAGTACGTTAACAAATCACCATCAAAGTCGTCAGCATATACCGAGGTGACAAATGTTCCAATTGGCTTGTCCTCTGTTATCTGAAATCGAGTCACACTGTCAGAGAAAACTGGGGCGTTTGAACTTGGTGGGTTTTTTGGTCGAACAGTAAATGTAACAGAAACATTTGAATCTCTTGTTGGGTTTCCGCCATCTGCCACATTGACAGTTAAGTCAAATTCAGCAGCATCAAGAAGAGCTTTCTTGGTGGAAATAATTCCACTCTTTGGGTCCATTGTGAAAGTATTTTCTTTGTTTCCACCAACAATTGAAAATGTTAGGTCAGCATTTGACCCAATATCCTCGTCACTAGCAAACACATGAAATAACGGCTGAGGGTCTCTTGATGCACTTCTCTCCTCTGGTTCAACCATGTAGCTACTGTCTCTAAACAGTGGAGCATTGTCATTCACGTCAGACACTGTTACAACAAAGCTGGTTGATGCCAGTTTAGGGGGAGTACCCCCATCGGACACACTGACTGTCAGAGGAAACTTATCCAAGCTTTCTCGGTCAAACAATGTGCTTACTGTGGTTATTAGCCCTGTTTGTCCATTGATCATGAAATATCCATCTTCATTCCCCTTTGTGATAGAGTACCGCAGTTTAGAGCCATCGGAGTCTGGGTCCTTGGCAACAATCTGGACAACACTGGTCCCCACTGCACTCCCTTCTGACACTGATGGGTAATAGACAGGGGGGTCAAAATAGGGCGGTTCATCGTTGACATCTTGCACTTCAATCAAAACAGGAATATTTGTGTAAAGTGGATGGTGTTCACCATCTTTTGCCTGAACTGTTAACCAGTAATGATCGGCTTTTTCATGATCTAGCACTTTTGTTGTGGTAAGCACCCCACTGTCTGAGTGTATGGTAAATTTGTCCATACCAGTACCATCAATTAGTGCATATTTCCAAAACCATGAATCTCGGTCTTGTGCCAAAACTCTCAGCACTGTAGTTCCAGCAGGCATATTCTCATTGATTACACCTCGCAATAGAGGTCCCCCTGAAAACTTTGGAGGCAAATTATTTTCATTGACATCTGCAATATTTATTGTTACATATGCCCTTGACATGTGTGATGGCTCTCCCTTGTCAGTAACTTCAACACTTAAATTATAAGAAGTTTGTCTTTCATAATCTAAGCGACGACGAACTCTGATGACTCCACTCTCTGAATCAATTTTGAATTTTTTAACAGTCTGCGTAAATCTAAACTTTAATTTCCCTCCTTTACCTGTATCAGGGTCAAATGCATCGATGCTTGTGACAACAGCCCCTTCCGGCACATCCTCTGGGATTGACACAACAGTCACATCTGGAGTAATAATCGGCGCATTATCATTGAGATCTATCAACTGAAGATGAATTTTGGTGTATCCAATTTTCTGGTAGGTTTTTGAGCCATCCAAAGCTTGAACATCGATAACATAGAGTTGTTGCTCTTCAAAATCAAGTTTTGAGTTAACTGAGATTGTTCCTGTTTTTCTGTTAATCCTGAACTTGCCGCCAAAATCATCCACAAGCTGGTACGAAATTTTACTGTTTGAGCCCTCATCCGGATCATTTGCATGAACTTCAGTGACTGTCTGACCAGTTGTCACATTCTCATACAGTGAAACATCATAAATAGATTTGTCAAATACTGGGGCATTATCATTAACATCTGTAACAGTAATTGTAGCAACAATGTGAGAGCTTTTCATTGGTGTACCACAGTCTGAAGCTGAAATATTAAGCTTGTATTGTGCTCTCTTTTCTCTATCCAGATGATTAGAGATACGTATTTCACCTGAAAACATGTTAATGTTAAAGACATCTCTTGTATTACCACCGGTGATTGAGTAAACGACAAGTCCATTGTAACAGTGGTCCTTGTCTGTTGCAACCATTTTAGCAATAGTAGTACTAATTTTCGCATCCTCCTTTACAACAATTATGACTGGGGTTGGTATAGCAAATATTGGTGCATTTTTGTTCTCTGGAAGCTGTGGAACTTTATCTGGTGAGGGAAAAGATGGTTTGAACAAACGTTGCTGTGCTTTTATTTTTTCAGCTGTGTCAAAGTCTGGTGCATCAACGCAATTCACACCAACATGATTTGACAATCTCCTTGCATGACGGCCAGACACAACCCTGATTCTCAAGAAGACTGGATCGGCAGATTCCTGTTTTCCATCTGTCGCGACAACATACAGATTTGCCTGTCTAGCAGCCTTGGTAAGTCTCTTTGCAGTTTTAACAATGCCACTCTTTGATTCAACTACAAAGTTATCTCCAGTGTTTCCAACTGCAAATTTGTATGTGATGTCATTGTTGCTGTCAAAGTCAATGTCGACAGCTGTAAGTCTGGTAACAACTGTCCCCTTTGGAGCTAATTCACTCACTTGAATATCGCAGTGAAACTGCTTGAATATAGGACGGTTATCATTAAAAGGTTTAACTCTAAAATGAACAATAGTCTCTGTTTCACGACGCATTGGTTTGCCAAAATCTGATGCCCACACTTTTAATGTGACATACTCTGGGACACCCATATCTCTATCTAGAGCTTTGGATGCAGTAATAACTCCTGTGTCTGGGTTGATCTCGAACGGTACAGGGTCTTCATTGACAATGGTATATTTTATCAGTCCATTTGATCCGGAATCGTTGTCGGTAGCTGAGACTTTCAAAACAGACGTTCCTTGCAGTAGGTCTTCATACAATTCCTTTCTGTATGAGGGTTGTTCAAAAACTGGATTATGGTCATTTTCATCCAAGACTTCAACCGTGACATCAGCAAAGGACATTTTTCTAGTTGCCCCAGGGCCTTTGTCAAGAGCGGCCACTTGGAGATTGTAATTTACTTTCGTCTCGTAATCGAGTAGCGACTTGGTTAAAATCATTCCCGTTTCTGCACTAATAATGAATTTCCCATGTTCGTTTCCCTTGGTTATAGCATAAACGATTTCACTGTTAATTCCTTTGTCTTTATCTTTCGCACGAACCTGTATGACTGGGGTATTTATTGGGGCCAACTCGCTAATCCTTGCAGAGTACGAACTTCTATTAAAAATCGGTTTCATGTCATTTATATCCATTAACTTGATTTGAAATGCACGTGTTGTCCATTTTGGAGGACTTCCTTTATCCGTGACATTGAGTACAAAGTCGTGGTAACCGCGTTTTGACCCCTCTCGATCCAGTGGCTTTATAACTTCAATTGAGAACTCATTTGATGTTTTCTGCGATGGCTTTACCGCAAAATTGCCATTTTCATTACCAGAGGTAATTTCAACCGTGTCAATTTGACCATTCTCTCCTTTATCGCGATCGCTTACTTTGATAACAGAGTAAACAATCCCAGATTTTCCTTCAGTGACATTTTCCAATTCTGACTTGACGGAAATTATTGGAGCGAAGTTGTTAACTGGTTCAACATTGACTCTGATTCTACAACCGCGTGTTACTCGCGGAGAATACGGCGGAAGGGAACGGTCTCGTGCAAGCACTTCTAGGATGTGAGTGCTTGACTTCGTTGCATCAAGTCGCCTTGTAACTGTCACAACTCCGGTTACAGGGTTAATAGCAAAGTAGTGTGTCTTTCTTTGAAAAGAAAAATAAACTAATCCATTTTCGCCGACGTCTGCATCAACTGCTTGCACTTGAGCTACTGAAGAATGCAGAGAAATGTCTTCTTTAACGGTGGAAACAATCCTTTTTTTCAAGAATATTGGTCTATTGTCATTCACATCAGAAACCGTGACATTTACCCGCGCACGGTCGAAAATAACTTTTGATTTAGCGTCTTCTGCAATCACCGTAAGCAAATAACTCGATTTGCTTTCTCTGTTGAGTCTTCTTTTAGTTTTTACATCCATAAAAATAAAGTCGCTGACCCTTCGAGGTTCTACTTTAAAAGTTCTTCTATTTCCATTAACAATTTTGAAATTGATTTTCTTGCTCTTATCATGAGAGTACACTCCGACTTTCAGGTCAGATTTTACAACTGTTCCAACTGGCGCCGTTTCAGTAACGGTACATTGATAAACTGTTGAACCACAAGTAAATTTAACGTCCATGGGCTGGCTGCTGCGATACTCGTAAGAGTATGTAGGAATTATATTTGTAACCGCAGAAATAGGTCTCTTTCCATCTCCTTGCGGCTTGATTGGAGTTAACAAAAAATCGACATCTTTTCCTTTGACGCAGCAACGCTGCATTACAATGGATATTAAAAGCAAAGTCCAGGCTTTCATGGTGAACTATTCCTGCAACCGAAGAGTAGAGAGAGCATATCAAACTTAAAGCATTTTAGTTTCTCGAAGCAATTAAGACACTGGATCGATTTGTTAACAAGCTATGCTCTTACCAGAACAAGGAAATCATTAATTGTACTAAATGTTCACTTTCGTATTAAACAACTGAATTTCCAAAGATAAATGAAAACATTCAGAAAATGTGTCAAACATCGTCCGCCAGGGCAAGCCCAATCCAGAACTTTAGAAACATTCAACAGTTTGAATCCACGCCGACCTCATTTCAAAAGCCAAGCATTCCCTCGGGGATACAAGATACTCTTTGGTGTCAGGCTCGAACGTGGCATATCAAAATTGACAACCTAATTGACGCAGTTGCTATGGTGAGAAACCATTCACATGCTAATACCGGAAGCTATTCAAATACTTCACACATTCCGTCAGTTACCGCAGTGAAAATTAAATAAGTTTGTGCCTAAAAAGAAAACTTCCCACGGGTTGTTAACTCATTTTTAAGTTTTCGAAGTGCAAATTATTTAAAAACTTTCAATGCCTAGAGAACTTCTTTATTAACGAATTCATATCTTGGTTCTAATTGCTTTATGAATTGTCAACAACACTCGCACCGCAGCCAGACGTCTCTTCGTCTCCAACCCCATTGTAACGTTTGGGCCCGAAACTGGGGCAATATTTTGTTTATACTGACCAATTACCTTTCAAGAGGCAGCCTCCAAATTGAAGGCCTGTCAACGCCTCTTAACTAAAATCAATAAGGACAACAAGCGGTAATAAATTTTTATAAACGATTCAAGTTTGCACAAGGTATTAGGAGAAACTTTCGAACTTCGTTGTCACGTATCAATCATTTCGCTCGTTTATTTGGATGAAAGTTTCTCAAGTTTTTAAGCTGAGAATCAGAAAGCCATTAGCTTGCTTAAGTGAAAAGTGATTGAAAACGCTTAGTTAATGGCTCCGCCAGCGGAAGACATGAGCAATATATTTCTGGTACGAATGCCTGCGCTTCTTATTTACTCTGCAGGGGTAAATTAAGTCAATAAACGACCAAAATGAACTGAACCGACCGCTTTTCAAAGGTTATGCCGCCTGTAAAAAGCCTGTACTGAACAAACGAACGGCTCTTTTTGTCTCGACAAGATAAAAGCGCTCTTTGTTCGCTTCTGTTCTTGCGAAGTGTTAAGACTCCTTAAGAAAGTGACATCAAGCTATTAAAATCGATAAAAGCCAAAACTTAAAATGCAAAGAAATATTACGAGTTAATAATACGTGTAACATACAGCAAAATACTAAACTACATCAATTGATCTATTGTTGCTGTAGTTTGGACGTGATATATTGGACTTGAGACTAACGGATAACATTTATTCAAAGGACTGTTATGAAGCCCAGTTTTTATGCTTTAGGGGGTGGGTCAACAATTCTTTGTTTATTCCTCCTACGCATGCTCGTAAAAGCTCGAGTGTCACGTACAAAATGGGTTACTTTTGTTGAGCTAATCTCTCTTGTCTAAAAGTATTTATATTGTTTCTGCCAAAACATAAAAGAATCTTTTTCGAGATTTACTTTCAAGTCCTTTTCGTTTTTATATTTAAACAAGTAAATCGTGTTATGTGATCACAATTCTCGTTGGTTCGGCGCAGACAACTTGACTGGGAGATATTTTAAAACAAAGAACTAATTTGGTTAGAGGTTTATTACAACAGATGTATACTCTGTTTGCTGTTATCAACTACACAGTTATAATATAGCACGACCTAGCCTCCTCCGCAGGCAACTCGATCCAGTTGGTATTTTCCCAACAAAATAAAAGAGCGGCGCGGTGAGTGGTTAAGTTGGGGCGAGAAAGTTGCCTGCGGAGGAGGCTAAGCACGACCATAGTCTGGTATACGGTTATTTGTACGTACAGCGATAATATCACATATTGAGTTAAACCGAGAAACTATTCATGCTTAAAATTAAATGAATGTTGCTTTACAGTTTACTTACGTGTTACTTTAGAAAACTGGATGGCAAAAGATTTGCTGTAACAAATCAAAAAATGGAATGACGCTTAACAATTGTTTTAAAAGTCTTAAAGGAAAAAGTTCAAGGCCACATTGACGCACATTTTTTGCTTTGTAAAAACCGGCCCCATGATGGGCAACGTTTATTAGCTGCAAATGATGAATTAAAATTATATGACTTTTAGTTTTGCTTAGAAAACTGGAACGGCATTTGCGGCAGATGAAGTTTCTGAAGCTTTTTCTCTTGTTCTAAATTCAATTTAGGATTCACTTTTGCGTAATATGCTGAACAATATAAAGCAAGTATCTCAATAAACCGATAAAAATATTTGTAATTCGTACAATTTAGGGCCAAGGTTGTCTCATAAACTTCGGAAAATTGAATGTCAAGGCCAGAGACACAGGGGCGCTTGAATAACGTATCGGACCGTTAACTCTGGAATTTTAAACAGCTCCCTTTTGTCTGGTTGTAATATATGAGTTCATGCTTATCTGCCTTTTCAGTTGTGTTCAATTTATAAGATTAACAAAACTAATGGTTTGCCTCCAGCTTCTTCAAAAGTAATTACGTATAACTACAAAAGTAATGCTTTGGCCAACTGTAAAAGATAACATCTAACATTTAAGATCTACTCAATATTCTATTTTAATACTTAAAAGTACTTTTGAAACGCGAGAAAGCTAATAAGATTTGACATAAATCATTGTTATCATGATTAAAACTTTGTCATTGTTATTACTAAGAAAAATTGTTAGTTTCTATTACGAGTATTATAGTAGTATATTGTAAAAATATTAATAGCAACTTGGTGCGATTCTCTTAATCAGATGGAACTCATTGACAACAATTTCACATAGAGAAATGAAAAGAAAGATATCATTACAGGAAATATCTTCGTCCAATTTGTCAAATCATTATCATCACTATCGTCTTCGTCGTCGTCACCATCATTATCAGCATCAATATTTTTGCCATCGCCATCGCCATCATCATCATTATCAATTGCCATCTTGTTGTTTCTCTTACAAAGCATTTGTTAAGCAGCTTATATATATTTGAAGTTTTAGTTTTTTTATTATTAAAAATTAGTATCGTATAACTTGATTTTAATTCTTATTCTTATAATCATTATCATTGTTATCATAGTATATTTTGTGTTATTGTTCTAAATACACTCACTATTACTGTTTAAAACTAAGAAGACTAGTTCTATCGTAAGTTTTAGACAAGAATAATTACTCATTTTTATTTCATTTATTTTAGATGTTCCAAACGAAATTTTGAAACCTGACAAAACTAATGTTATTAGCCAGACAGACTGTACTAGCGTTGAATGGCAGTTAAATATCAATGACATGGTTATTTTGTTTTTGTTTGCCTGCATCTAAAATTGAATCATTTATCGTCTGTCAACATTGGACAAACTTTGATGACTTGTCTGATTTTTATCGCTTGAAAAAATGCTTTTTGTGTTTTAAGTACAAATTGATAAATAATAATATAAATAATAATAATAATGATACTACTAC
>JAOCNB020127971.1:0-10773 GCA_026546465.2 Palythoa caribaeorum | reverse complement strand
CCTCGGGAGGATGGAAAGCTGAGTCAACTTTGGCGGAAAAGAAGGTCACACAAATGTTCAATACTCGGCTGAGCCGGATGTTGAACCTGGGACCTTGTGATTCGAAGGCAGAGATTTTACCACTACACCAACCAAGCCGCGGTACAAGCCTGTTGTTCACAAACCATCTTAACTCTATTTAAATACTCTATCTGCTACTCAAAGCCTTTTTATCTGAAGATCGCCTCCGAGCATGGAACTCGAATTATTTTAAAGTTTCCAAAACCGTATATTTTACAATTTTAATATTTTTGGAACATCTAAATATGAACGTGACTGGAGACACAATTTTTTTTTGTCCTCCATTTTTCAAAGAAACCAGGCATGGCGACAACCGATTATTAAAACTGGAAGCCGAAAGACTGAAAATTTGTAGCGACTACTTTTTGTAAAACAATACGAGTTTTTAGCTTTACAAAATATTTAAAAAGAGGAAAACCAAAAACGACTACCTAAATCGTTAACTCTTGCTTCTTATGTCGTTTCAAAACACTTAAACCACAAGTAAATCACTTGTTTTATCTCAATTTATTAGCTGAGGTTTCCTGAGCGGACCCGCCATTATGGTTTGAGATACATGTGTTTACTAATAGTAATACTACCATCCTCGTTTCCGCGCGGCCTACGCCATTTATGAAAAACGTCTGTATATTACTATATAAACTCATTCAGTTAAAATTGTTTTTATACGAGACTAGTCGAGAGCTAGTAAATTTCTGTCGGGGCTCGTTCTTAATTTTTAGCACAATTTGAGCCTCAATTAGTCAAAACTGTTCTTATTTCTACGTCGCTACCCAAAAATGCCTTCTTTTTAAGTTCAGAGAAAAATTCCAGTTTGATGACTTTTTATCACAACCACCAAAATGTTTGGTAACCAAAACAGATGTTTCTTTTGTTTATAAAGGAGGCAGAATTTAGCGTCCTTCTTCAACCATTGCTTCATTACAAACCTCCAATCCAACTTCTTCTTTACAACAAAAATTAAATATTAACCAAACTCCGCCTTCCCCTCTTTGAAACTAAATTAACAATTTTAAAAAATGAATTTTCCGGATAAGTTCGGATAAAACGTCACTATAGGATATTAATAAAGATGCAGATAAAAAAAAACTCTAAAGACTAAAGTAAAGCACAACGAAATAGGGCTTTAAAATAGCAAGCACGAGTAATTTTAAAACGCTTCTTTCTGTCATTAGCACTGATCATGCGTGAAGTTCGTGCATTTTATCTGCTAGGGCCGAATTTCACAGATTGGATGATGGAATTATGAATACGTAATGTAAAGACCTGTGCCCATATGCTGTAGGGCTAGCTCTATACTGATATATAGGGCAAGCCCCAACACAAGGGTTAAAACAAAGCGCTTGTTTACACGGTTAGGCCAGCCCTGGGGCTATGAGAGATAATGGCGTACCTGCTAAGCAAAACAAATAAAAATGTAAAATCGAAATTCAAACTGTCCGATACAGAATATGTTAAATAAGTTTAAAAACAGACTCAGTTTATCTTTTTCATCGCTTTTTTTATGATCATCTCTGTTGCTAGAGCGGTCAATAAGATCGACGCCGGTGATATTTCTGTAGCTCAGGTCGCTTTCTTCCGTGTTATCATGAAACATAGAGTGGCCTAGTCGATGCATATCAGTTTTCATTTTGGAAACACGTGGCAGATTGAAAAGTATATCTGTGCTCATGAATCGAACAAGCCGCCGTTTTTCTTTTTGAGACTCTGAATATCACGCAGACAGCCCTATTAGGAGGGCCAGTCCTAGCACAAGTCAGTTTACATGCACTAAATAAACAAAAGTTAACCCTAATCCCCAGTACTAGGGTGCTCCCTACATTGCATGTAAACGGCAAAACACAATGGAGGCTAGAGGCACCCTTCTATTAGACCTGGCCCTAGACTTGCCACAAGTCGACTCGAGCGCCGAAGGAGCGAACCATCGAGCGCCAAGGGCGCGAGCGAGTCTCCCCAGTACCGAAGACTGATCGTGGGAAGGACTTTACGAAAGTTTAAGCTGGCCCTAGCAGTAAAACTATATTTCTACATATGAATAAACCCTGATAAAACAGTTGGAAAATTAATTAAAAGTTTGACAGAATTAATATTTGAAATTAACAAAGTTGTTGAAAAAGTTAATTAAGAGCAAGTTAGTATATTCCAGTATTCTCTTCTAAACGCTCGATTTCGAATGCCATAAATGACAGGATTTACTGCAGTACTCGCGAAACCACAACACGTGTAAACAAAGTACGCAGCTCTGGGTAGAAGCCAGTCTCCGTTCACAAAGTCAATCAAGTCTATAACCAACACCGGAGTCCAGCACATCAAGAAACCGACGACCACGAAAAGCAGCGTGTAGGTAACATTAACTTCCTCAACCGTCAATCGAACCTGATTAGTTTCCCCATCTCCTCTGTGATGTACGTTAGCATTGTGTTTGCGAACAGCGATGAAAACTTTTAAATAACAGATAACGATGATGAAGAGAGGAATGGCTACATAAAATAGCACTAAGAAAGCGCCGTATCCATACAAGAGACTTTCTATGTCATATGTGCAAATTGCTTTGCCAGGATGAAAACGGAACTTGTGATCTGTCACAATGTAGAATAAAGATGTCAGGATTGCCGTTAACCACAGAACTGCGATCATTACTTTGGTTGACCTGAAGGTAAATATCTTTTGATATGCTGCTCGAGACCGGGCAATAAGGTAATATCGGTTGATAGCCGTCAGTGCCAGTGACTGTAGTGAAACAACAAACATCAATATTATGCAAAATCCCTGAAACTGACAGACAAAATTGTTGAAAGGCCATCTTCCGATAACCACTGATGCCACAATGAAAGGGGTACCAGCGATAGACAAGAAAAAATCAGAAAATGAAATCGTAATAATGTACATGTTGGGAATTGATTGTCGTAGATTGGCGTTTTTAGTGACTGCAATCTGTATTAAAAGATTGCCAGAGAAAGATGCAATGTTGATAAATAAACTAAACAATGATTCTACAACCACAGCGCTTGTCCTGCGTGAGTTAAACTGTTGGGCGAGTCGATTCAAAGTAGCGAAGCTGTCGTTCGAAGTCATTTTAGTTTACGATGAGCTAAATTGGTTTGATCGAACACAACTCGTCCGCGTTCGAAGACTCTTAAGTTCATTTATAAGCGCCAGATAGTATATTAACACTCAACTAGCTGCCAGGACTGTCAAGAGTTTTCAGTTTCAACAAAACCTGGTAGCTCTGTTTTCAAGTCAGCCGGTTTTCAGTGTTGGCCACAACCAGAGAATATGTAATAAAAGAGCAAGACGGCATAAATATCAGTGATTATTATTTTTTTTTAACAAAAGATGAAAATGGATTTCTTTCATCTATGCGACACCCATTGAGTGTAGAAATATTAATTTACACTTAACTACAATATTAAAAACCGAAATGAAAGAAAAGTTGACAGTCATTAAATAATTTATTTAGTACCTTTTTACTTTTGATTGATTGTAGCCTCTAAATCTAATAATGACCACTTCTTGAGTGCTCTTAAAATAATGTAAAAGATGAAGAGACAATATTTTCACCGAAAGATGTTACATGGTAGCCAAGTTGGTTACATGCTAGAGAAAAAAAAAACATTTTTTTACTGGTTGGATCACAGCGTCTTCTACCCCCGTTTTAACGGTAAAATAAATAATATATAGACGAAAAAAATGAGAAAACTGTTTTGACCTTACTGAAGGCAATTGATTTTAACTCTGTTTGTTTTACATCAAAAGAAAAATTTTGCAGCTGCTTTTTTCATTTTAAATATACAATATAATAAAGACTTTTTGTGATATCGAATTGCTTTGCAAAAAATGTGCCGTCCACAAGAGACATGCAGAGACACAATAATAAAAGGAAACATTACTAGCGTACACATATGCACAATAGAAATTTTCCTACGGTAAATATGCTATTTCTATATTTTCGTACAGTGTTCAACGATTCACTGGCCATACCGCTCAAAAACTGTATCATATAGACTCCTGTTATTTTGCCATCGAAACTTAATAAAAGATTTGAGACACACAGCAGTAATAACCATATTCGTGAAAAGATTTATTTATGAATTTATACTAAACGTTTCGTATGTTTTAACACGCATTTTCAAAACAATTTCTTTTAAAAAAATGAATCTTTTCACGAATATGTTAATTACTGCTGTTTGTCTTATATTTTTTATTAAGCTTCAAGGGCCAAATAACAGGAGTCTACATGACACAGTTTTTGAGCGGTATGGCCAGGAATCGTTGAAAACTGTAGGAAAATATGAGAAAGATCTTTCACCCCGTCAACAAGACATCACTGGATAGTGTTATTCTACAATTATGCAATCAGTTGAAAAAATAAAATATTAACTTAATTTTTGGGATTGTTTCTACTTTTAGAAACAAAAACGAGTCAAACAATGGGTTAGAAATATAATGACTTTGAATCTTCATGGGACACACAACTCAATTAGAATTATAATAACGGAGAAACTTACTTTTAAAACGGGATCTGAATTTTAAAACAACATTTCTATCTCACAAAATTATCACCTTTCTGATAAGTTGTTTAATTTTCAGGAACGTTAGTATCAATAGATTCTATACCAAAAACAAACCTTCTAAAATAACGCTTTGTTCATGGAAATTACTATTTTTTTAAATGGAGGTTCGGAAGCACCTTTCAAATTAATATTTAATTGTTTATTCTGATGAGTATGGTATATTTGGCAAAACTAGACACAATTCTCCAAAGCGACAAAAGGATATTAACAAAAAATATGTTGGGTAGTCATCGGGTTTTTTTAAACTGCCATACACCGCATTTCTGATTGCTAAATGACCAAATATCTATGATCTGTTTAACTTATAAATGACTGCATTCGTTGTTAAATATTCTTAAAAAGAGTAAAATTTGTAAAAATACATTCGGGCACCATGACTAGAATTACTCATAACAGTTTTCCAACAAACAAAAAATATATTAGTATCACAAACTGACGGAATCAAATGTTTTTTCCTTATTTCTATTTTCAAACCACCAGGCCAACAATACTAATGATATCAGTCATGTGCTTTCAGTTTTGAAATTTTGGTTTATTTTACTATAACATTTTAAAATCAATAAAAATAACTTCGTTTCATTAAAAATATTTCACAAATCATTTAAGATATAACGTTTATAGACCTATTGTCGTCTCTCAAACTGATTACAATTGACTCTAATAAATTAAAGATATGAGATTAAACTAAGGGAGTAATTAAAACTACTGAAAAAGCCTTTTTTACGGAAAAAATACTGAACTGTTTGAAAAACTGAGCTTGGTTTCTGAGGGAAAAAACGCTATAGCGAAAAGAAAATGTTATACATATAAATTCATTAACTCCATTAATTGGATCAATCGCCTATTGGTTTTAAACATGGTTTAAAGCAAACACTAACGTTTAATCGGTCATAATTAAACATATAGTTCTCACATATATTTTAAGTGCTATGCAGTGTGGATTTTCAGTTTGACATATATAATTAATTTTAAAATTAACAAATTTATTGAGAAAGTTAATTAAGAGCAAGTTAGTATATTCCAGTATTCTCTTCTAAATGCTCGATTTCGAATGCCATAAATGACAGGATTTACTGCAGTACTCGCGAAACCACAACACGTGTAAACAAAGTACACAGCTCTGGGTAGAAGCCAGTCTCCGTTCACAAAGTCAATCAAGTCTATAACCAGCACCGGAGTCCAGCACATCAAGAAACCGACGACGACGAAAAGCAGCGTGTAGGTAACATTAACTTCCTCAACCGTCAATCGAACCTGATTTGTTTCCCCGTCTCCTCTGTGATGTACCGTAGCATTGTGTTTGCGAACAGCGATGTAAACTTTTAAATAACAGATAACGATGATGAAGAGAGGAATGGCTACATAAAATAGCACCAAGAAAGCGCCGTATCCACGCAAAAGGCTTTCTATGTCATATGTGCAAATTGCTTTGCCAGGATGAAAAAAGAACTTGTGATCTTTCACAATGTACAATAAAGATGTCGGGATCGTCATTAACCACAGAAGTGCGATCATTACTTTGGTTGACCTTAAGGTAAATATCTTTTGATATGCTGCTCGAGACCGGGCAATAAGGTAGTATCGGTTGACAGCTGTCAGTGCCAGTGCCTGCAATGTAACGAGGGTCATCAACATTATGGAAAATCCCTGAAACTGACAGACAAAACTGTTAAAAGGCCATCTTCCGAGAATCACAGAGGCCACAATCAAAGGGGTAACGGCGATAGACAAGAAAAAATCGGAAACTGCGATTGTAATGATGTACATGTTGCGAATTGATTGTCGTAGATTGGCGTTTTTGGTGACTGCAATCAGGATTAAAAGATTGCCACAGAAAGATACCATGTTGATAAACAAAATGAAGAATGATTCTACAACCACTGTGCTTGTCCTGCGCGAGTTAAACTGTTCGGCGAGTCGATTTAAAGTAGCGAAGCTGTTGTTCGGAGTCATTTTAGTTTACGCCAAGCTGAATGGGGTTCATCAAACACAACTTGACGTGTGAAGGTTCTTCGGTTCAGTTCTAAGAGAACGGGTAAAAACGCGGCTAAACTACAACAGATTGTTTAAAACGGTTTTCAAAGTTAAAAACTGTTTTCTGGCAAGACATGTTTTCAGTTTTATGGATAAAATGTGACAGCTCTTTTCAGTTTTCATTGGGTGTAAGTTTCTGTTCTGCTTTCAGTTTCAAGTGCAAAGTTATAGCCACAATTAAACAGCAAGAATTATTACTAAGAATTATTATTCTCTTTCTGCTTAAAAAAAAATTAAGAAAAATAGTTGCGCGATACCCATGTTGTTTTTTACTTAAAAACTAAAGAAAAGAGGAAAGAATGTTAATATCAATATTTTAAAAATGCAATATTCTAGACTGAGCCTCACTGTTGTTGTATCTGCTCTGTTGAATATTAAACGGAAAAAAAATAAACTTCAGTTGGTTGACGAAACTAAAACTTTTGTTTAATCAATGTTTCCGATAAACTGAAAAAAATTGATTTAAAACGAAATGTATATGAAGTGTAAAAAAACCTTAAAATAACTTTGTCTAATTACGTTTGACCTTGAGATTTAGTTATTCGGCACTTAAAAGTATATATGAACAAAATAACAGGAAAAATCGGCATAATGTAGATTTTAAAAATATTTGGCTTACTATATATTTTGGATGGCGAAACCAGTTCTTAAACTAGTAATTTACATTCATTTTATGCGAAAATATTACCGATTATTTATGTAAAAATAATGGCTTTATCAACTGATACACAGTTGTTATATCAGCGTGGCAAAAAAAAATCTTGTTTATTAGCAGCCAAAAATAAGGTTATGAGCAGCTTGAGAGAAAATTGTTTGATTTTCATAAAAATTGTCAGCTGGCCGTTTTAAAAATAGGCTTTAGCAAAACCAACGTTCTCGCCAATTTTGCAGTGCTTCCAATTACAAAAGCACGTTCAAAATCTTTTATTGCCAATTCCTATGGTTTCATTTTTTTATTACTTGTATATTCACGTTTGCACGCAAATTAGGTAAATCATTTTTATTATGGCTTCCATTCTGTTACCGTTGAGTCTTTTTCAAGCAGTGATGTGGGAAGACAGACCGTCGCCTTTGACACCTTTTGAGTTCTGGTTTTTGCTTGTAATAAAACAACAACTCGACCACTGTAATTAAGTCAGTGTTTAAAACTTTTCCCGAAACAGAAATGGAGTACATAGAAATTAATTCTGATACAAGTCAAAGTCAGCTTGTAACAGTATTTTTATTCAGGGGGAGGGGAGGAGGGAAGGTTTGAAAACATTCCATTTTCACAGTGTGCACTGGGGTACTTAGGACAGCCGCTGTGTATATAATCTAAGTTGTCACGTAAATTCAGCTCGTACATTATCTCTGGAACCATCAAAACACGACAGAAAGTTTTGAACCGCCGCAAAACTAAATAATACTGATTCTCCATAGTAGTACTTAGGCCTCCGTCGGACCGTATTGACCTGTGGCTGCAGAGCCCGATTCTAGAGTGGCAGTCACTACTGCAGATAGTTTTCATGTTTCGCTTACAAACGTCTTTGTAGCGAAGCTGTGGGCGGCCTTTAGTCCTCTCGCCAGTGCCAGGCTACTTAGGACAGCAGCTGAGTATATGATTTAAGTTTCACGTAAATTCAGCTCATACATTATCTCTGGAACCATTAAAACACGACAGACAGTTTTGAACCTCCGCAAAACTGATCCGGCAAGATAATTTATGTGTGCAACCTTTTTTAAGGCTAATTCTATGCATAACGTACTACTGTCGTCAGTTCAACGTAAAGGATGTCCTTAATTGCCAGCATGTAAGAAAGTTTTGCTCCGACGAATGGCTAACACTCCGAAACTTCAGCTTTTTTGCACATCTTACAGCAATGAAGAGCTACTTCAAAATCTTTCTTCTAGGCCTTATTGGTTGATTTTGTAATAGGTTTCATTTACTCGCCGACGTATTAAAAAACTGACGCGCTATTTATAAAAATTATGAGCAAAAGTCAAGCCTCATGCAAAACAATACGTTTGTTCATACTAAATGTTAAGTAACCGAGGTAAAAGTTCTTAACTTTATTATCAGCTGTCAAAGGCATTATAGGCGCCCATTTATTGATTAACGTGATGAACGTACAGCTGTTTTTTTCTCTTTTGGCGCTGCTATAGGGGAAACGGATGCTTTTTTCTTTAAATCGCCTTCGACTTATTATTCCAGTATATAAATCCATCAGACAAAAATTAAACATATAACAAAACTAACAATAATATAAGTAATGAAAACTACTTGAAAGGGGCTTTTCAGTGTCATGATACATTTTATCACGGGGCTCGACAGTTGAGGGTCTTAAATTGTCTGCTACAGCGGCTCACATATGATTGAATCATGAAGCACCCTCAGTGAAACAGATAGACCAAAAAACTAGGATCACTGCCTTTCGAGAAGTTCGTGGGTTTTTTTAAGTCTCCCGGATAAAGTGTCGAGACACGGGATCTACGGTTTAACGTCCTTATTATCCGAGAAGACGCGAAAGTTTAGCCATTTGCAGATGTTAGATAGATAAATAGTTAGAGCAAAGAACGAACTTCCCCTCTATTTTTTTAAGACCCTGAGTAAAGGTCCGACAAAGACTCAATCCCGAACCTTCTGCACGGCAGACTAGCACCTTATCACCTAAGCTAGCCACACTGGCACCTTACCACCTAGGCTAACTACAATGGCACCTTACCACTTAGGCTAACCCCAATGGCACCTTACCACCCAAGCTAACCATACTGGCACCTTACCACTTAGGCTGACCACAATGGCACCTTACCAACTAGGCTAGCCACAATGGCACCTTATCATCTAGGCTAACCACAATGGCACCTTACCACTTAGGCTAACCACAATGGCACCTTACCAACTACGCTAACCACAATGGCACCTAACCACCCAAGCTAACCACACTGGCACCTTACCAGCTAGGCTAACCACAATGGCACCTTACCATCTAGGCTAACCACAATGGCACTTACTACCTAGGCCAACCACAATGGCACCTTACCATCTAGGCTAACCACAGTGGCACCTTATCATCTAGGCTAACCACAATGGCACCTTACCAACTAGGCTAACAGAGCATAATGTATGGAACAACGAGTGACGCTTCCGTGTATTGAGACTGAAGTCATGTGATAAGGCACAAAATCTTGAAAAAGGCAACCAAAATAGTTGTTAAAAATAAAAGCAAAAAAAAATTTGGTCTGTTTTATATATGATGAAGCCTTCAAAAGCATTTTGTTCTGTTACAGAGATAGTTACTTTCTTTTAAAACCGACGCTACTACACAGTTTTTGTTTAAATATATATGAGCTACGGCTGTTTTAAACGGAAAAATCTCTTAGATTTCTAGTTCCATGATAATTAAAAGCAATTTTTTGTCGAACTGATTATTTCATCTTGTCCGTGAAACGGCTTTCCCTCTTTATTTTATTTGTTGCAGTGTTCACCGTTAAATTTGTTTATATTTCCCAAATGAAACTCTTTTCAACTTGGCTCTGTAAATCCACGATTTCAACGAACAAAAAAGTACAGATAAACCTTTCCTATTCTCTAATTTTCTCCAAGCCATCTGTTTGATTGCAGTTGGAGGATTTATTGCTTCGCTTTTTGCGACTTGATGGTAAACTGATTCAGCTATTCACCGCGGAGTTTCTTACATGCACAGCCTTTCAATATGTTCCAGTATTCTTTTCTAAACGCTCTATTTCGAATGCCATAAATGACAGGGTTCACTGCAGTGTTTGCAAAACCACAAAACATGTAAGCAAAGTACACAGCTCTGGGCAGAAGCCAGTCTCCGTTCACAAAGTCAATCAAGTCTATAACGAGCACCGGAGTCCAGCACATAAAGAAACCGAGAACAACGAAAAGCAGTGTGTAAGTAAGATCGATTTCTTCTACCGTTAAGCCAGCCGGATTTGAGCTAGTGGCCTGCAAGCGATTTATTAAAATGGCATTGTGCTTTCGAATAGCCACGAACACTTTACTATAACAGATAACGACAATAAAGAGAGGAATGGCTACGTAAAACAGCACCAAGAAAGCGCCGTACCCCTTCAGTAGGCTTTCTATGTTGTGTGAGCAAAA
>JAOCNB020127871.1:0-10774 GCA_026546465.2 Palythoa caribaeorum | reverse complement strand
ATGAGATATTTTTTATGCAGCTACTTATTTCTTACAACTCAAGATCGCGACTTATAATGCGACATTTCGAGTTATAAGTCGAGATCTCGGGTTATTAAGTCGAGATCTCGCATTATAAGTCAAGATCTCGGGTTATAAGTCGAGATCTAGGGTTATTAAGTCGAAATCTCGGGTTACAAGTCGAGATCTCGGGTTATTAAGTCGAGATCTCGGGTTATAAGTCGAGATCTCGGGTTATTAAGTCGAGATCTCGCATTATAAGTCGAGATCTTGGGTTATAAGTCGAGATCTCGGGTTATTAAGTCGAGATCTCGGGTTATCAAGTCAAGCTAGCTAGATCTCGCATTATAAGTCGAGATCTCGAGTTATAAGTCGAGATCTCGGGTTATTAAGTCGAGATCTCGGGTTATTAAGTCGAGATCTCGGGTTATAAGTCGAGATTCGGGTTATTAAGTCGAGATCTCGCATTATAAGTCGAGATCTCGGGTTATAAGTCGAGATCTCGGGTTATAAGTCGAAATGTCGCATTATAAGTCGCGATCTTGAGTTGTAAGAAATAAGTTGCTGCATAGAAAATATCTCATCAAGATAAAAAATTTCAAAGATTTGAAGTGAACAGCCCGTCTAAATAAAAATAAACAGCAAAATCTATAAAATTCACCATGGCCCTAACGAGCTCTGTGATGATTATTTAATTTTTTTATGTATCAGTAATTTAATTCGCGAAGTTCGAATGTAAATACAATTATCTTGGTGCCACAGGCACTAATCGTTCCAGTAAGTTGTAGGCCGCGAAATGGTGAAGAGCTCTGAAATAGCAGATCGGAAGGTTGCACGTCTCCACAGCGGCCTGGGGACAGGAAACATCAAATTCGTTCCCAGGGCCCTTTCCTCTCGATCTTGCATGATCGTGACACGGCCACTCACGTGACGGACAACCGACTGATTGAGAGCTCATATTTATGGGGATTTTCGGATACAGACCCAATACAGCCTTTTGAAAAAAGTAGCAGTGGGAGAAGTAAGGTTATTGTTGATACTTGAAACATGTTTTACTTAAATAAGACTTCATTGATAATGCTGCATTCTTGACGCGATCGTTTCGAGATATTTCAAGCATACCAAGCAATCAGACACACCATTTTGAAAACTCTCAATTTCATATTATGGGGTTCAAGGTGGAATTTCTCAAAAATGACGAAAACATTATTTTACCAAAATTATCATTTATTGCTGTTTTATACGTATGGCTTTGAGGGAAGGGTGCGAGATATGGAAAGAGAATTTGCTTTGTCCCCCTCGTGAAAATCAGTTGTAAAAACTTGGACCCTTTAAATTTTAAAACAATACATTTATGATAACGTCACAATCCCAAGGTTTAATGTACACTTTATTATTACTAAAATAGAATTGAATACCACAGTCACATCTCTTAAAAATAGCCAAAGCATATCAAATACAAGCAATTTTATCCACACAAGAACGCACAGCTACTGTTTACTGCTATCACTTCGCGTAGAGAATATAGAATTTAACATCGTGTATAGTTTTTAAAACAATTGTTAAATGCGTCAGCGAATCATAAAATCAACCAAGGTTGAAAAAGAAATGTTCATCGCTGTTAGTTATGTATGGAAAGGTCAGCATTTGCCTCACGATGGGCTGACATTCAAAGGTTTTCAGTTTGTGATTGGTTGGAATAAAGTTTTAAGCGAGCTTGACCTTTCTTTAGTGTTTTCTCCACCACTCTGCACAAAGTGAAAGCCTAAAAATTAACACTACTGTATTGTTACAGTAAATTATTTAATTTCCCATAATGCCAAGGTGCAATATGTTACAATATTTAGCCCTTATTTATATTTTTCTACAAATATTATTAATGCAGCCTTTGCAGGTTGTTGCAGAAGTTACGAAAGTTCCCAAAATTTTGATAAAGTTTAAAAAAAGGCAACAAGAACTGATAGTGCTTGTGCTACAGTCAAATTCGCTAACAGTCAAAACAGTTCGAGCATTTTACCCCATAACAAAACGTCAACTTGATCATTTAAACTCTTGATTCACTAGTTCTCAAATTTCAGTTGAAAATTTGAATACTGAAATCTAGCCTCACTTTAAATATTGAAATTTGTTTGATTATATTGTATTATCAAAATATGCAATGCTTCTGTGACACAATTAGAAATGTAATTTCCACACTAAATCCGTCTTTCATTAATACAATCAAATTTCAATAAAGTTGAGCTAAGCTAAATCCATTTATGAGCCTAAGTGGCCCATTGGAGCCAATGCTTATCTCTGGTTTCTGTAGTGTTAAGCAGATGAGAGTCATTTTTATATTTGAATAGACATAAACTGTATATGTTACTGAAAATAAATAGCAAAACAGTTACTGTTCATCAGCAGGATACCTAAACTGTGTGCAATTCCACAATTGGTTTCGGCTCCATTAAATCTTGTACCAATTGTAGAACAATTTAGGTGGAGCCACCCATTTAGTGAGCACAGTAACTGAATATTATCAATGTTCACCAATAAAATGCAGCATACACCACATAATAAAAAGCAATAAGTTCGTGCATGAAACACATCCTAAAAACCAAACAAAAGTGTGTCACTAAACACAAAATAACATTACATTTAACAGTTAAATTAAAAAGCTAGGATACAAACTGTCAGTTATTTCCTAACCAGATCAGGGCTCTAAGTCTAAATCCCCCTGGATACATGGGTCAGTAACCCATCACAGATTAGCCCCCATTCAAATTGGAGCAATAATAATTTAAATATTCAAATTTTCAACTGAAATTTTTGAACTGCCAGTGAATCAAGATTTTGAATATCTAAGCTGATGTTTTACATTCTTGGAGGAAATGCTTGAACTGTATTGACTGTAAATTAACTTATTGAGTTTAATGATAATAATAAAAATATAATTAACTTGTGAATGGGTTAGCTAGAAATCCCTGGGCCAAGAACTCACAAATCCACGGTTTCCCAAAGAACATGAGTGGCAACAAATAATTACTGAAAAAGTCAAGGAATTGGCTTTGAGGAAAATTCATATTTTCTCGCAACTGAAACCATGTGGCAATAAATAGCCAATTGAATTCCAACTCCATTTACCACTTGCAAATTTTAACTCCTGACTTACTTAAATATGCATAATTATATGTTTACAACTTTGTACAAGAATTCGTGAAATCCTGAATGTACAAATGGAAAAAGTTTTCCATTTCATTAGATGTTAATAGCTTTTGTTTATCATTTGACATGTTGTTATTTTCACAAGTTAAATTTTATACAAAACTAAAACAGTTTGTGATATTGAACCCTTCTCAAAGATCAATCATCAACCAACTTCAAAATTTGGAAACATTTCAAGTGTATTGCAACAGAGCTTGAGTGTGACTGAGGGTCTGATAACAGTGTAATGCATAATTTTGCAGCTTTGTTTTAAAATTTCAGCCTACTGTTTTTACCGGTGCATTATGACATATTACTGCTAAATGCCGAGATATTAGGGCCATTTATAATACAAGACAAAAAGGCATGACTAACACAAGATGCAACCTATCTCTTAGGTACGAACTGCTCATACAAATGGTACAAAACTTGGTACACAAGTTGTGTCCAACAAAAGGTGTGCCTTACTCTAGGTTAAGGTTTACAGCTGTCAGACTGGCGCACCTTACCTTAGATGTGAAACTTTTTGTATAAATGGTTCATGGTGTTCTTGGCACCTCATGCAAGGCACCAATACCAGCTGCCCATGCATAGGTTTTGTATTGTTACCATGACTCCATTCACTAAGCACTTGTTCCAAGCCAAGTATCAAAACGACGGCCGAGGGCAAGCAGCAATTGTCAGGAAAAAAGGGCATTGAGGATTTGCTTAGAAGAAAAGTGACTTTTGTTAACATGTTCTAAAATAACAGTTGCAGAACAACTAGAGAAAATGTGTGACTGCTGCTGGAGTAAGTAATTTTAAAAACCAACATGCTTGATGCTCCAGTGGACTTTAAGCAGTATCAAATAAATTTGAGGGCCTTTGGGTATCATGAATCAAGCCGGGATAGCCACTTCTAATGCTGAGGAATCAACACACTTCCAGTAACAGGATGGAGTAATTTCCTATTATACTAGTTAGTCAGTGGTGAACTTTTTTGGCTGCCTGATTGTGATGTGTGAACCAAATTTATACACAAGGCTAATTCACTTCTCAATGTTGGGAACTTGATACACTGCCAAGCCAAACTCTGCAAGATGGTAGCTGATGTTTTTATTCCAGTGCAGCATGCAGTGGAACTAGAACTCCAAACTGGTGCCAAATGTTTACAGCTTGACAAAAGTTGGCAGTAAACGACAGAAATTTTGCCTAAACTCATAGTTAGTCATCTCATGTCTTTATCATGCTATTTGGTCAATCAAGTGTGTGAGCTACTACGTGGTTTCCTCTCAGTTTTTCATTCTGCTCTACTGACTCTTTGGCCAGTTGCATTTCTTGTTGGAAAGGGCAAAGAGCAACTGAGTAGACATGGTATTTGGAGTGACTTTCCCTCCTCAACACAGTATATCTAGCCCTTTTCGCGAAGCACACCATTTTGTTTCCTCCTTAAACTGCAACCAAATGACATTGTCATGGCAACCAGCTCCACAATGAGGCAGCAAAACAAACTTCGTCGAGAAGTAAGGCTCAAGCCATTTGAATGATCAGTTTGTGCCCAAGCAAAGACTAAATTGTATAAAATTAATGCACTTTTTTGCACCATGCACCAAGGCGTGCCTTGTGTTAGTTGCACCTTGTGTTAGTCTAAGGTTTATAACAACATGCATGTGATACAGTCTCAGAATAAATCTCAGTGAATGGACCTGGGGCAGAAGTTGCTAGATATAATTGCAAAACAGTTTAGTGATAAAGCTTTGAACTTAATTCATGTTGCTATCATAATTCCTGCAATAACGAGTTACTTTTGTGTCAACACTAGTTGCTAGAGTTAAAAACAGACAGGGAGAGGGAATTATTCAATCAAACTCTCACGGCAGTTACACCAACAGCCCCAGGCCCTTTAAACAAAGTTAGTGTTTCTGCACTCCTTGTGCATAACTTTCATCCGGCTCTGGATCAGGGAGGTAATTGTTGGTACCAGTGCACAGCATTCTGTGGAAACCAGCACGCCAGTTCTTTGGCCAGTTCTTGATCATGTAAAATGGGATGGGAAGCGTAGACACAAGCACCACCATCACACACAAAAACACTCCCCATGAAGGGTATTCTAGTTTGGCAGTCCAGTTTTTGTTTCCAGGTCGCTCACTTGAAAACGGTTTCTGGAAAAATTACCATATTTTTTAGTTATCATGCAAAATTTTGTCAGTGACTGTCACAGTGACAAAATGACCCTTTCAACACTAAAGCTATAAGTAAAAATATCATTCACTTTGCTTGTCTATCTTTTCTACTATCTGTTGATCTACATATACCTAATAACGATTACAAGTCTGAGAAAGGAAAACATTGTTGGGAAATCCAAGTTTTGGATTAAAAACGTATGCATCTCTTTAAGAACTTTTTTTTAAAAAACCTTTTTTCTGGAATTTTGATCTTAATTTTTATCAGACGTTTCGACTGAAACCATCAGTCTTCATCAGTGAAGTTTGTCACGTGATAGTGAACTAAAAAAAGGTTTTTTAAAAAAAAGTTCTTATCGTATTTATCTGGATGAATTATAACATTCACTTTCACGTATGCATCTCTTTGTTTATCACTTTAACCCTTTCAGCCCCAAGCACGACAAATGACGTATTGGTAAATTCTCCCAACTGGGCTGCATACTTTCTGTATTATGCAGTTTGGGACAATTTGGTATTTCAACTTCCACAGCTTATTTCACTTGATCAAGTCCTTGCTTCTCATTACTGGTTCTATTGTTTTGTTTGAGTTATGTAAGGAGAAGTTGGAGGTTGATAATTTGCCTAGGGCTATAAGGGTTAAATGCCTGAAATCCTCTTGAGACTTGTAATTCTTTATAAACAACATCCTCAACATGATTATGACTTAAATTAAAGTTGAAATATTGTTCAACCTGGGATCAGACTCTTTTTTAATCCAAAACTTGGATTTCTGAATGATGTTTTCCTTTCTCAGACTTGTAATCGTTATTATGTATTTAAAAATGTCAGATTGACATGGCTGTTGATCTACGTTTTTGTCAATCCTTAACAAATGAGCATAGTTTTTTACATGTAGCTGTTGACGCATGTAGGGTAACAATTAGGATAACACATTTACCTGTAAACACCCGACATAAGCTTTGTATGTTGGCGCACTCTGACTCTGCTGAGCAATCAGGGCAATAAGCACAACAAATAGAGCCAGGGGGGAGATGTACTTCCAGCAGATCATCCAGCCAATCCACGGACGCTTTCCAGTCATATCCTCGATGTCGTCAGCAAATCTGTGAGTCATAATACAAAGTGCTTGAATATAATGGGATCAAGATAGAGATTTTATTAATATTAAAAACATCAATTCTTCAAATTACAGTGCCTTCAAAACAGAAATCTGACAATTATTAATTTTGCAAAATTTAATTTAAGAACCTAAAGTACTGAGACAGTTTTATAGAAAATTATCTAAAGTTTGAGACTGAAATTACCACAAAAAATTATGTAAAAAATTACTCTGACTGTATAAAATATAATTATCATTATGCCCTACTACATATAGCATGTTGAGGTTTGGTTGCTAGCAAGTAAGATCTTTGTTTACTTTTGTAGTAAGTAATGGTAGTTATAAAAATAGACTATGAGCAGTCCCTATTTTTCCTCTTTAGTTCGTCCTAAGCCAGTAAATAAAGATAGCGGACTAATAAATGCGCGAAAACTGAAGTGAGGACAAAAAATAACATGCAAGGGGGGTAGGGGTGGGAGAGAGAGAAAAATAGGGACTACAGACAGCTCACTCAAAAGAAATCGCTGCATTCACTAGGCAAAGCAGCAATTAACTGATTGTTCGGTGTGCTGCCAAAACGTTGCGTCTGCTTGCAGTAAAGAAATTCAGTTGATAAATACTATCGTTTATGGATTTGGTTGCTTGGTCCATAAACAGTTTTGAAACAGTTCACAGAGTAAAACTCAAGTGTTAAAGAACTCTTTTCATCAGTTATATATTCTACGAAAGAATTTCTGCTCGAAAGTTTACAAACAAATTACGCTTTCCTGTCATAGTCGGAGTCTGTTCAGTCGCCCGAAGATCAACGGTCTGTATAAGACGTTTCTTATAAATCTTGGCTTGACGTGGTTTCAACAGACTGTTTTGTACAGGTTTGGTGAAATTTGCAGAAAGAGTAAACAGCCTATTATTAAATAAACATGCGGCCAAAGTTGCGTAAGTTGTTGACTGGAGTGACAGCAGTTTGTAAGTTTACAAACTCTATTTATTTCACCAAAATAATGGGGATTGTCAAGCTTAAAGTTAAGTATGAATTAAAAACAAGAACAATTTCTTTATTACTGGTTTAGTTGTTCTGACAGTTATTAAGCCGTTGCAAACAATTATTTTCATTGAACTTTTTGTTTTGATGGAAAAGCCGCTGCAACTTTGACTTTGAAGTTTGGAGTTAAAAATAGATCAAAACAGATTAGCGAAATCAGTTCGAACGAGTGTCAAACTGCTGATATACTGAAAATATAATGTGTATTTGTCGAGGAATTCGTGGAAAAGACATATCTATCTTAACACAGGTCCACAAGTTTGCTTTTGACAATATTTGTTTTTTCGCCTTCGGTTCTGCAAACAGATATTCTGTCGATATTCTGCTTTGTTTTTCACCGAATTCATTCACGGTAAAACTTCGAAAATTTGTATTTGCAGAAGCGGCAGAAATTTTTAGATGATCGACACATAATCTTTCAGAACTGCACCGTTCTTTAGCAGTTAGGCGCCAGCAATTACAATACAGTTTTCGGCACTTACTTTTCAAACACTAGGATGAATTTAAATTCTGATTGACTAACGAGCCGTGGCACGTGGGCGGCAGATTTTTTTTTAAGTGACCTGTCTGTAGTCCTTATTTTTCTCTCTCTCCCACCCCAACCCCGTTGCCTTTTTTTGTCCTCGTCTCAGTTTTCGCGCGTTTACCAGTCCGTTATATATATCGAAAGAAAAGAGGAAAAATAGGGACTGCTCGTAGTCTACCTGGCATTTAGTGAATAGCATTCAAGTTTTAAGGATTTCATTGATACCGCATATCATGTTATCTTACCAGGATTAATTTCTGACACCGATTGCGCTGCTGTACTAGACTTGGGTTTCTATAAAATAAAATAAAATAAAATAAAAAGTATAGAGCGGACCAGACATGACATGATATTCAATCAGTTAGGAGAAACAGCAACAACAAGACATGACACGATATACAACCAATCAGAAGGAACAGCGAACACAAGACACGAAACGATATTTAATCAATCAGGAGGCATAGCAATAACAAGACATGTCACATACAGGAAGCGCTATTTCACTGAACACTGAGTTACTACATGAGTAAATCAAAAGTCTTTGAAACAATAAGAACTACCCGAAAGAAAATAATTTCTTGAAAAGATAAACAAAGCAAACTTTAACACAAAGTAAAACCGAAGCGAAGCTGCCTTCACTGACCAATGACTGCTCGAACTCACTGCAACTTGCCAATCATAGGTCATAGCAAACACATTGGAAGACAAGGCATGGCTTTTTTCGACACTCAAACGAAATCTGCTCTAATTTATATATCGGATATTGATAGACTTTCGGAGATAATAATAAAAATAATAATAATAATAATAATAATAATAACAATAATAATAATATTAATATTAATAATGATGATGACAATGTAAGTCCGAGGCCCCTCAGTGTGGACACATCCAATGAATTGATTCAGAGATCTGCACTGTCGCGGACAGCAAACATTCTTAGAAAAATGCTGGAGAGGTAGACAGAAAAGGAACGTAAAATGTAGAATACGTCTTGGTTTCCCTAGGCAACTGATTGTTGACCGCAGCCATTGAAAACCAGATTTAACACCATTTATCTGAGAGTATTAACGAATAATAATAAGAAGAAGAAGAATAGTAATAATAATAATAATAATAACGGATTTAACAGATACGGCAAACTTCAGTCTTTACCTGAATGTGATGTTGTCTGAAAAGAAACTGTCTGTTGAGGTTCGACTTTTCTATCAGATCGTTATCTGTTATGGTTACCTGAAGGAACAAAAAAAAACAAATTTACAGTTATTCCAACTACTAGTAATCATATATTACTAGTATTGATCAAAGATTGGTGAAGTGCGTATGATGCGTTTCGGACGTCAAGAGACTGGTGCTGATGATAAAGCACCGAGCTTGACTATCTCAAGTTCGATTCTCGCTTGGCGCATTTATTTTCTCTCACTAAAAATTTTTTGCAAATCAGAGAAAAACATCGTTCCTCTTTTTTTCACCTAAGATACTTCTTGAACAATTAAAACAAAAAGGGTTTTCAGAAAATTTGGTCGATAAATTTAATGTTTTATAGCTATCAATACAAATTCGATTCACCGTTGCTATTATTTATCTTTCGCAAAATAAAAGCCAAATGTATATTTTTTTATTTGCTTTGTTTTGTCTTGGTTATTTATTTCTTTGATGTTAAATAGATTAAATACTTGAAAAGGACATTAAAATGGAAGAAAACTTTAGGTTTCACAAATCAATTTGACCGTGAGTGGAGTAGTAACATCACACTCCTGAAAATTCAAAATGGCGTTTAATAGGCAGGCGAACGATAAAAAAAGTTTGAAGTTTAACTCTTAGTACTACAGTATGCCTAAGACTACGCGTTGCATTCTCCTTTAACTTTTATGTATCATTACTTTACGGTACTTATTTTTTTTTATAAGAGATGACGTGTTACATTTTGCAGGGATGATGTAATCCTAAAATAATGAATTCGATCTTACGTTAACGAATTCCACCTTAAAAAGGGGGGTAATTCGGTTCTTACTATACCAGTTATATCAAGCAAACCAAACAAGTTTGTAAAGAAAAACTGTACATTATATGTTATGCCAGAATGCATACACAAGGCGCTTTATTTTGGAATAAAAGGTTAAAATAATATGCATAGAGATTAGTAAAGGCCGTAAAATATCAAGAAGACAAAACAATTGAAAAGTAAACCTACTAAACCATCGTCTGATGTGGCAACACCAAGCATGGCGAGGTTTTTTAACATTTCACAGCCGATGGCTCCGCATCCAACCTTGAACAGTAACAATAAAGGATGATAAGACCGCTGAGTAAGTGGACAGAAGCTCCGTGCGGCACGTTGTGTAACAAGTAATTTTAAATCTTCAGAAATAAAATCCACTTTGTCTCTGATTAATCTCTCACTTCTGTTGCTTGTGGGAAACAAGAAAATACTGCCTCATTCTTGCAAATGATGTCTTAAACATCCTTGTTCATGCTATCAACTGGCTTCATATCTTAGTTGGCTGGAGCAACTTGGATCTCTTACAATAGCTGTTGGTTCGATTCCGTTGCCTGGAGATCATTCGAGACCAATATGAACTCAACCAGTCTTTGTCTAGAGTTTTCACGAAAATACACGTGTAATAATAAAACAATCTTCTACGCTCTAAGTCCTCCTATCTAACACCCCGCCTCCCAAATAACCCACCCCATCACCCCTTAAATAAACCTTCAGCCTCTGGACTCTTGACTAGAACTTCAAGTTGCTAAAACTACTT
>JAOCNB020127813.1:0-10775 GCA_026546465.2 Palythoa caribaeorum | reverse complement strand
TTCAAAAGAGCCGATGTCCTGCCTCGGAGCGGGTCATATCGGGCATAAGAGGTAAAAAACAATGCAATGCTGTCAACAAATATGTCAAGTCCATGCGCGCCAGGTTTGAAGACACACAAATTTCCTGGTACTTCAGTTTCGCAATATAGAGACGAGACCGTACTTTTTGCTCACTATCATGGCGAACAGATATCCAAATAATCCTTTTAGCCAGTACTCTCATTACCAACCCGGGTCTTCATTGAATCTTCCTGGAAGTGACTCAATGGAATTTCTCCAGTTCCCTGGGTTTTTTTATTCCTCAAGTCAGGGCATGCAGCAAGGTGCAGAGCATTTTAACCCCACAGTAGAAACGCCATCGCTCCCGCCTGAACCATCAAAGCCCGGCCCTTCGAATCAGAAAAGCCGCGAGCGATGGCAAACAAGAGACGAGGCCGTCCTGGTCCAGTTATGGGCCGATAACATTGAACGCCTGGAAAGCAAGGATAGTAGGAAAGCTTGGGACGAAATCGTAAGAGCTTTGAACGACAAACAAGGATTAAAAAAAACAGTGGATCAGTGCCAGCGCAAGCTGAAGCACCTCAAGAATTTTTATAAAGAAAAAAAGGACTGGAATCGCAAACAAAGTGGGGGAAATATCCAAAAGAGCCCCCACTACGATGCAATAGATGCAGTGCTAGGCTGCAGGGATGTAATAACCTGCAATAAGCTGAGGCAAGTTGGAATCACAACGCCGGAGCCAGTGCTAGATGCCGAGCAAGCGTCAGAGGGAAGCTCGACTCCTTCGCCAGCTACTCCCAGTTCGACGAAGTCAGAGTCAAATGCGGAGATCACACGCCGCAAGGACAGGAAAAATCGACGAAAGCGCACAAGACCAGCTGAAAGCGACTCGGAGGAGGAAGGAATCAGGGATATGATGAAAAAATTTTCAAGCGAGGGCGACTCCTTAAGTCGGGCCATCGAGGGCATGCAAAACACTCAGGCCCAACCCTTTCCAGCCTAAGTTTTTGGGGGATTTTAAAGTGTTAATAAGGGTGACCTGAAATAAATAGCCTCTGTAACTAAAGAATGAGAGGAAAGTACCAACATGTATACATTTCTGACATCCACAGTCAACAGGGTCTCCGACACAAATGAAACTGGCATGATATATTGTAACCATGGCAATAACATGAGACATAAATTAGCATAAATTACACAAATTTATTGTAAATTTGTGACTCACTTTGGGAAAATTGCTAGAAAATTGAAAATCTTCAGTGAAAGTTCACAGTTTCTATTTCAAAATAATTTTAGATCTCTATATTTTAAATTTATATACACCGAATGCCACTAACTGTGGTAGTTTTTGTGAAACAGCCACACAAAATTACCGCATTGACACAAAAAATTTACAAATTTGCCAAAGAATAGTGAAACCAAATTATCTTGATATAAAAAAAAATTAAGTACACTTTGGGAAATATAATGATGAAATAACAGTCATTTACAAAAACAATGACCATTTGCAGCATCTTAGATGTTCTGTTGCCATAGCAACCACCATAACTAATGAAATAACTGCAAACACAAGAAACTAGCAAAGTTCTCTCAGTCTGTGCCTGTTTTTGCTCGCTTGCGTCCACTCTTGACTCTGGATTTGTTGGGATCGTCATACTGACAGTCCCTCATAGTGTGATACCTGAAGAAGCAAGGATCAACACACATGTGACGCTCACAAACAGACTTCCACACAATGCGAGCCTCCTGTTTGTGAACGACACATGCTCTTGCACTCTCAGCTTTCACCAGGTAGTGAAACTGGTCACGGTTGAACCTTGCTTCCTCTGGCACTGCAGTTGAAGGATGGCCAAGCTTTCTCAAGTATGATCGCCCCCCAATCAGTTGTTCTCCAAGCTCATTTCGGAACTGAAGAATTGTACGGTTTCGCTTCTGGTGTACCGGAGTGGCTTGCTCGATGATGTAAGCATTGAGGCAGCACTGTTCTAGGGTGTGGAAGAACAAAGAGATGTACCATGTCGATGTCTTGAAGTGCTTTTTGCAATAACCGATTCGTTGGTCGCCAAGATCAACACCTCCCATGTGTTTGTTGTAGACTTTTACAACAGCAGGACAATCAAACTCTTTGTTCTGCCACACCCCGTTTTCCTTCACTTTCCGGCTGACCTTCTCAACAGCAACTCCAACAGGCACAGTGGAAATCAAATGGACAACCTTCCTGTCCTGCCATGTCACAGCAACCAAATCACCTTTCTGGAGAAACAGAGACTGGCCCCATTCCAAGGCTTTTACGGCTCGATTTTTTTTGTCCATGATGTCCTTTGGCAAGCCTTTTCTTGTATTACGAAGAGTGCCACATATCGAATGGATTTACTTGGAAGAAACTGTCGAAAGAATTTTCTCCCCTTGAATTTGACCATCGTTTCATCGGGACGTAGTTCTGTTGAAATTGGCGGCGAATTTCTTGAATGAATGGTTGCAATTTGAAGAGGCGATCATAGTCCGGATGATCTTTTGGTAGTTCGTCCTCCTTGTTGACAAAGTGAAGGAAGCGAAGTATAGATTTGAAGCGATCCCTTGTCATAATTGCCGCAAATCCTGGCGTTTGGGTAACTTTGTTTTTTTTCCCAGTAGGAATGAAGGGATGGTTTTTTTACGATTCCCATCATGAAATAAATTCCTAGCCATGTTTTCAACTCGTTGATCATTAGCTCTTTCCTGCCCAGATCCTTTCCCAAGCGTTGTTGTTCTTGTCTTGCATACCGATTAGTTTCATGCACAATCAAGCGGTATAAACGGTCGGTAAAAAATAGTTCAAAGAAGTCGATTGGCTTCTTGTCTTGTGGCAAGTTTCTCACTGGCCCGATCGACTCGTTGAAAGGAAATTCAGTGTGCCGAGCAAAAATTTCCCCCCATTCTGGATCATTTCCTTCAGTCGATTCATCTTCAACATCATCGCCATCGCCGTTTTCTTCGTCAAAAAGAACGTCCAAATCGTCTTCATTGTCAGAAAGCCTTTCGTTGTTTTCTCGACCACGATGAACACGTGCAAGAAAGTTCAAAGGCATCTCGTCCAGATCGAAGCCTTCAAACTCAGATTCTTCGCTATCAGAAGCAAAAAGCCGTGCCATTTCTTCATCTGCATGTTCAACAACAATAGCAGACGCCATTTTCAATAGGGTATTTAAATATACTAACAGGGAAAAGTGAAAAATCTCGATAAATATCGCTCAAAACACAACCAAATTTTCAGAACTGAAAGAACTTTTTGCATACTGACCAATTGCAATTGCTAGACCCCCCTATAGCGCCCCATTGTTTTACTAGAGCACATGTTTTGAAATCACTTGCGGGGACCCACTTAAATGGGTCCCCGGCTGGAAAGTGTTAACTAAAAACGATAGAATAAATATTGTCTAAAAGAAAGGATTAAAAAGCTAGTTTAAAATAGTGAGTTTTAAGTGTAGCCTTGAAAGTGTCTATTGACGAGCACGATTTGATCTTGGCTGGTAGGGAGTTCCATACCCTGGGGCCGGCCACAGCAAATGACCAGTCCCCTTTCCTTTAACATCAGTTGCAACCTGGATGGAGTAGACTTGAGACTGTTGGTAACAAGGTTTGAGTCTTTAGACATTAGAGGTCGTGTTGGACTGGTATATTAATCAACAGTTACTAAATATTTCTGACCTTTGATTGTGACGAGGTCTGCTGCTACTTTGCTCCATGGCCATTCCGGTAATTTGTGTGTCTGCATCGGTTCTTTGGTATTTTGTGTTTGGTGCTCTGCACAGACTGGACACTTTTCCACAACTTCCTTGATATCTGTAGCCCTTCCTGGCCAAAACACCACATCTCTGGCTTTTCTGATGCAGAATGTCATACTCTGATGACTGGAATGGATCCGTGATAGGATCTTTTGTCTGAGTGCCTTCGGGATAATCACTCTCTGATTCTTAAGATACTGCTGTATAAAGTTATCTCCTCACGGTAGTTCCAGTACTCCCTTATGTTCAGTGGTATCTTGTTCTTGTTCAAGCTTTTTTTAAAAGTCACGGAAGAGATGACAAATTTGTTTCAACTCAGGTTCGTTGGAGGTTGTGCTTCATACTGACATTTCCTTTGAATTTTGCGATTTAGGCTACTTTATGATAAGTATACATTTTAAACATCGGCAGTATATACTAAAGAAACTTGATGAAAGAACCACAAAGTCACTTTAACTTATTGATAGCACATACTCCTTTAAATCAAGTATTTAAAGAAACACGATATAAAAGTGCTTTGAAAATCATTTTATAATAATCTATCTGCATTATAAAATCAACTGTTGCGTTCAGTTTTGCCGTTACACTTAAAGACCATTGAAAACAGTTATTAGTAAACCCAGAATTACGACTATACCCCTTTTTATAAGAAACAACTTCTTTGATTATCATCAAAAACTTCAGTACACGTACGCTTTTAAGAAACTTCAATGCATACTGAAATTCATCTAAAATATGAAAAGCACATTGATAATATTTTACTAGTAAGTCAAATCAGTGTTGCAACACAGGCTTTTCTTTTACATTGCTCAGAACTCAGTTATATGAAATTAAAAAGAAATAACTTACTTCCCGAGTTCCTGGAATTCTTTCAGCATTTTCTCAGTCCCTGTTCGAATGTATTCCGCAACTTTTTTTCGCATTCCCAGTAGCTTCTTTTGGGTGTACTGAATAGGACTCACTTCTTGACGCCATCAACTTCTAATCAGCTTTGGGAATTATTTTCTTTTTTGATAGAGAACACTTTCAAAGTAATTTTTTGTAGTTGCGAGAACATCTTTGAGATCATTGAATTGGAAACTTGCGTTGTGTTGTTTTTCAGTCAGATGGAATTTGACTTTAATATTAGAATAATAAGTGGCTCAATAAACTTACAAATAACATCTGTACAATTAGCAGCTTCTGCTGCAACACCTTGCGTTTTCATGCTCCCATTCATGAATAGATCTGATCTCAAGCCAACAATGGACTAGGTTTTGCATATGAAATCACTCGCAAACGACAAGTTTTAAACATACAATTATCTTGAACTTTTACCAGATATATTTATTTTCTTGTCTATGTTACCGATTTGCAATTAGAAGTTGCTGTATTTGGAACAGTGAGGTCTCAGATATTCTTTATTACTATGTTTTCTACCCATTAAGTAATTCAAATATGGTGGTTGATTTTTAAGTGATAGATAACTCTCACTATTTATTTGGTTTGTTGCACTTTCTAAGTAATAGCTGCTGCCCCATGCATGCAGTCGATGACTGTCTATTTTCGATACATTTAACATAACTTAGTTCACTTTCTCAGGTGTTTCTGTATTTGTGAATGTTGAACAGAGGTAAATTTTAATTTATCACTTTTTCGCTTGTGATTTGAAAAATACAATGCTGACGAGAACCTAAGCCCAACCTCCTGTGTTTTATATTTTTGCCTGCGACAATCAAACACAATCCCTTTCCCCATGTATTATATTTTATACTTTTGTCGCTTCTGAAAGTGTTTGAATCACGCTTGTCAAATCTGTCATGGAACACTGGCCACGGCTGACTTTATTTGTCAAACAAAGGTTATTCCTTATTTGTAGCAAAGCCTTTGTTAGGATTAGTCGTGCTTGAATGGTTAATTGGAACCCAATGCTTGATCTGAAAACTATGCTCACAGTTGGCAGTTGACACTGTTATCATGACTTCTATCAAAACTAGCTTTGCGACTTTCGGGAAGCTTTCTTTGACTTGTGGTTTTCTGTTGTACAAGTTCTTGGCCAAATGTGCAATGGTGCACATCTTATTACTTGACTTCATTGGTTTCCTGAACTAACACCACTCGATAAGATCATCTGCTTCACCCAAATGCTCTCTGAGAAGTCACCTCTTCACCATACAGTACAAATTCCTCTGGCATGTTCTGTGAATGAAGTTAAGTAGAATAATTCTGACAGACTTATTTTTTTTTTGCCACAGGTTATGATGAGCACACGGAAAGTGCACTTCCTTTGCTAAATCTATTAGAGATTCTCGCAGTAAATGTTTATCAATTTCAAATTTTAAAGTTTACGCATCTTTGGTACAAAGGCCTTTTGCCCAGCTCGTTCTCAACCTATTTTCGTTACGCTAGCAGCATACACAATTACAATACTGTATTCTTCTAGACAAAATCTTTACGTAAAAAAGGTCTGAACCAACACGAGCAAACAAACTGTTCAACATGCTGCATCCGTTGCCTGGGATAAGATTCCCAAAAACCTAAAAGAATTTAAGGTCTTTCAATTCTCAAAACAATTGAAACTTTATTTTGAAACTCTAATATTGAATACTATTAATTAACTCCATTACATTGTATATCTCTCCTTATATATATTACTTATCTCGTTATCAGATTCTTTATAATACCTCTATTTCCTTAGAAACTTAAAATAACTGGAGTACTGGCTCGAAAATCTTGGCATTATATCAACTCCAGGCTATTTACATGTACAAATTATTATTGCAATATGATATTAATGTAAATACAATTAAAATAAGTACAATGGTGAAATAAAAGTTGTTATTATTGTTATTATCAAACACTGACAGTGTTGTGATAATATTGTTGTTAGGAAATCAACTGTCTTCAGGAATTTTGTTTGCCTTCAGGAATTTCTGCCAGATACATTGGTTGAATTTGGTTCCTAGATTACCTGTGGCATTAACATTATGACCTGTGCACAGTTCTAACCAACTCGTCCAATTTCTTGGACCTTTTGCGGATCTTTTTTTTGTTGTAGGTTGATAACTGCATCCAGTGTGGCGGTCACTCGATGTTAGATTTACTTGTAATGCAATCAACAAATGAAAGTATCTAGAAGCTTAATTTGGTCCTCCTGAAGAATTGAAAAGAATTTGAATCAAACTGCTGTTGAAGGGTTGTTGAATTTCGACCTTTAGCAGTAACTGATTTGATTCCCATTCCGGCAGGAACGTGGCGTTGAGCTTTGTTTCTTTGCACTGATTCTAGGGACTTTTCCTTAGTCCAGCATTTATTAACAAGTTTTTTTGATAAATCTTTGAAGCATTTATCCAGGAAACAGTTTAGTTCTTTGAAACTTTGAGTGTGACTTGTTGAAGGTGCATACTTGTGTCTATCTTCAACTACAACATCTCAGGCATTGATTGCCTTTTGAGAGACTCTTACTATTGTTTTAACTGGATATTATGATTAATGCTTGTGTTTCTCTTTACAGAGTTTTTTCTTTTAGACGAAAGATTTTAAAGATTAAGACTTGTAACTTTTATTTTTGAATGCTCATACACGTTTCGTTCTATGCTAGAACTTTACCAATAATGAAAAAAAGTTACAAAATCCGACTACAAATCAAACAATTCCAGTATTATTACAGCCTTTGGAAGCTACTGCCCATTAAAATCATCCACACAATCTTCTTTCGCTGACTCTCAGGACTTCCATTCTTTACATCCTGTTCTTTTTCAACTTCGTCCGCATTATCTTCTCCCAACTGACTCATACTGCTTCTTCTACAACTTCAGGTTTTTTGTGGGCTCTAAATTTCGCCAGTTCAGTTCTCTCTGCTTTCATATGGTCCTTAGCCAATGCCATAAGCTAAAGTCTTGTTTTTCAGACCCTTTTTATGGTATTCCATCACCAAACAAACACACATTGACTGGCCTGGTTTTGGTTTGTTATCTTCAACAGAGCCCCAATTCTTAAAGCATTCTTCTTCACTTGAAGCCTTCTGTTGAATGTGGCGAAACATCCATTAAGTCTGGGTGATTTTGTCATTCCAACTACTTTAGATTCTTTGGTAGTATATAGCTATGCACTAAACTACTAAAGAAGTTTGCTTTCACTCTATTGTTCTTTTTAAGATACTCGCACACACAACCTCTCTCTTGAGATATGATTGTTGCACTGACATGTGATAGTGCATTTCACCATTTGCGTGAGACTCTCTCAAACAGATACAGCAACAGCTTTCTTTGACCCGTTCTTGTAGAACTGAACCCTTCAACGAAACGTAGAACTGAACATGATATTAAAACTAAATTGACTTTTATGTCAAGGGTTGCTGACTCAAGAAACTATTTTAAAAATTCAATTCATTTCATAAAAGTGTTAAAACAAATGCAAAAATGTAAAAAATATTTTGAGTAATTAAATCAAGGAGCATTTTTATATTGATTATAGTATTTATATTGCCTTTGAGTGAAGGGAATAGCAAGTTGTAAATTAATTTATTAGAAAACATTTACTTATGTCGAAATTTCCAATGTAATGGAAATTCAGTACAGTGCGTTTAAGGCCATAAAGTTTTTTTAAAAAAAATATGCGACAATAAAATATATAAATTCTGTGTTATGTAAAATGTCATTACAAAGTTACATATAGTTTCGTAAAGACAATTTTTCACTGCAGTCCTGATCCATTTAGGTGGGTAAGGCCTTCATGAGCAGGGTACGCTGGTCATTTTGGTACTCGACACACATTTGAAACAATTGTGCCATGTTTGCAGGTTACTTGTGTTGCTGCACTCTTTTAAGTTTTTCTGCATTCACCCAACGTACTTCTAAGTTCACTAGTTTCGTTTCTTTAAGTAGCAACTCTATCAGGACATAGAATGGTGGGTGGCTCTTTCAGCAAGCATGGCTGTGTAGCACTTGGTGCCATCCCTCGGTGTTGTTTGTGACTATACTGCATTTTACAGGCATGTATGGGTTCACACAGTTCGATTTCTATAGAGGCCAATTGCTATTGTAATCAAAGCAATCTCTTACTTAATGTTCTCAAGATTTTTGTTTAATGTCTTTTGTACTTTCTGTTCATTTCTGTATGCAATAGAGTGCAGTTTTGTTGCTGTATTTCAGTGGCATTGGGTGTGATCAAGCCAAGAGCAATTTTGTTCTTGATACTGTACAGAGAGTGTCATGCGGAGAGTTCAGTGGTGTTGCACATTTGCAAATCTTTAGGAATGTGATGGTGTAATTCTCATTTTCTTTGGATTGACAGGTAATCACTACCTATCGTTGAGCTGGATCGAGTTTCATAATATCATCAAATCAATCTCTGCAAACAGTATTGTCTCACATGTTAAAATACAGTATACAATTTTTCTCTTTGGACAACCGGTTGAATACTGTGGAGTTAAATACTTACTTTGCATACCCATAAAAATTCTTTGCATCAGAGTAAGACCAAGACTAATAAAAGGAAACAGAAAAAACAAAAAATGAATGGAGCAGAAATAATGAATTTAAATGTTCATTGTTGCATCTTGAGTAACAGTTTGTGCATCTGTATATTAATATAAGATTTAAAGAAATAAAATACAAAGCATGCACGTTGCCAAAAAAGTTACAAGCATCAAGGTTTAAAATATTACAGCGTAAAAGGTTACAATAAGGATTTCTTACATTTAAATAGAAAATTGTAGTTCTTTTTTTGTTGTGATATACTTTTATTTTAATTCATGGTGACTTGTAGATGTTATTAAATAATTTTTCACATTGGTGCCTCCTGGAGCCATTGTCAGAACTTTGTCCACATTCTCAAAGTTTCTGTTCAATTCTGGTCTACCACAAGACATCATTATCTATCCCTAAAAGTCGACTCTGTATTGGTGGATCGTTTGAGTTACTTGCAAGCAAGACTAAGATATTATTACAGTCAGTATTTTACCAGTGTTACAGTTGTATTACAGCAGTGTTGCTATTGGGAGCATTCTCCTTCAGTATTACACGACAGACAGACGAGGCTTCTTTTCTTGTTCAACAGTGCACTTTTATTCCTTGTCTCTCTACATAGCTGTAGCTATTCGTTTTGTCTGGTTGTTCTAGTGGCTCTCTCTTTCTCTCTCTATAGCTAACTAAAACTACACATTTTATACACTTTTCATCCAGACTGTTAGATATTACAGGCAATTTTCTCATCGTACCGGATTCTAATCATTAGCTAACTAGACAGGCTTAATGAACTTTTCTACAACAGAATTGTGATTAATCAGCAGTTCGTAAACTTGAAAACTTCGACCATAAGCTTAAAGGATATTGAGTTACTTAAATAACTACTGAAATTCTGTGTTTAGTTATCTGTCTCGATTCCAAAAGCGTTCTACAGTATTTCCTAGCTTAATGTGAACAAATAAGCTGCGATTATTCGAAATTCTATAGGGTCGTTCTGATTACTGAGCAAAAGTCACGGTTGTTATTGAACTATGACTAAACATATGTGATAACAGTAACTCAATACGAACATGGTCATCCTAGCAGAGTTGCCCTGGGGTAGAAATTCATTATGTGAAAACGAATCTTCTACTCTACAGCAGGTAATTTTACTTCAGTTATTTTCCTTTGCTGAGAATCATAAGAGATTATATCTCATCTAACAGAAGTAGTGCATCATTAAGCTCCTCCTCTCCCTGATTAGGCTTCGGTGTCTGAAACGTACATTTTTAAAGAAAAACATAGTATTTCCTTACCTCAATGATGATGAACCTCAATGATAAACCTGAATGAATCTCCTCTGCTGTGCAGACGTTTTCCCACGAGGCAATGAAATATGAAACTTCTCTGCAGTACAGAGTTTTCCGCACAAGGCAATGAATAAAACTTCCTCTACAGTGCAGACTTTTAAATCCCACGAGGCAATGAATAAAACTCCCTCTGCAATACAAACTCTCTGCAGTGCAAACTTTTTCGCAAGAGGCAATGAATAAAACTTTGTCTGCAGTGCAGACGCACGAGGTCA
>JAOCNB020127781.1:0-10776 GCA_026546465.2 Palythoa caribaeorum | reverse complement strand
AACTCTTAGATCAAAAGTTTTTTAGCCTTTTAAAATAATTTTATCCATTTTAATACTTTTAGCGAACATATGTCAGAATTTAAATATTATTTCTGTTGTTTCTCCTGCAAAACGACAATCTGGTTTTGAACTTTTCCGCCAACTAGAAAAGTTAAACTCGGCGATTAACTTATATTTAATTTCCCCTCGTTTTCAACTAATCGTGAACATACGCAAATTTTGTAAAATCTAAAATACATTCTCGTTTTTGCGTAGTTTATTATTTAAATTTCTTTTAAGCGTCCACCGGCAGAGGTCATAACTTGAAAATAAGACTATTTTTAAAAGTGCCAAAGTAGTTAAAATATTTTCCTGTTATGAGAATCTGTTAAGGATTAAGGCCGGTTTTGACAGCTGCACTTAATAACACTATTACGATATCAAGTTTTTTTCTTTAAAAAATATTTAAATTGAGCTGAACACATGTTCAGTGAAAACATACCATTATTAGAAAGTAGACAAAACTATGATATTTAAACACTTTGATAAACCAAGTTCTGATTTATTGTTTTAAAATCAAACCGGCGTTAGACTATTATAATAGAAACTGAGTCAGTGCTGATTTTTGTCGAATCCAAATGCAAAAATTTGACTGAACTAAAACCTTTTCACTTCAGTATTACTTTCGTACTCGTAAATTCATCCTCTATTTCATAATCAATCTTACAAAAGTCAGTACTATTTAGACCGCGTTCGTTTCGCAGTACACGAAATATTTCTGACATAACATGACCTTCAATTTCTTCACACACTTCACTTTTAAGTCTAAACCTCTTCAATCAAGAGAGGATAGTACAGAGAATTGACCTCATATGCAAAAATTTTAAACATTTTTGATCTTCATCACATGGGTTTTTCTCAAATTTTAAAGACGGATCCACAACCAAGGCAAAATGCCACACTGTACGATTTATATTCTAGATTAATTTGGGGATTTAATCCATTTACAAAAAAATGCGGCTTGATTCGGCCGCCAAAAAACTAAGCAACGTGAGATTAAAAGCTCGCTGATTCTTTAATCTTATAAGTGGATTGCAGATTCAGATATATTTGTCACAGATCTGCTTCAACAACAATTTCAAAGTAAATATCTGACTTAAACATCGAGTCAATCAACACTTAACTGGATTCAAGGACGTAAATATTTGGCCAGCTTTTGACCGTGATTTACTTCAAAACGGTGAATTAATTTCAGACATTTGTATCATAGACAGTGCCCGAATGTTGCTTTCCGAGGCCGAAAACCTTCGCAAACAGAGGACTTAGCTTTGTGTTCGAAAACTTTTGATTAGCATGAAATCTTGATGAACAGTAGATCATCGGTCCGTTTGAAACCACACGGAGTTATGGTATATTTATGAAACACTTTTACTTCGCTGTGGGACACTCTACAACAGTGTCATCTCCTACCGAAAAGTCTTTGTATTAAGCGTGACTTTCAGAGATAAAGTTAATAAAAATTCGCACGAAAGCTCATTTTGACGATGGTGTCGCACTTTAAGACCGACCTCCCCAGGGCTTGACTTGTGTGTTTACGAAATTGCAATATTCGTTAATCCCTTCCATTATATTAAACGCTCGAAAGTGATTAAATTTCTAGTTTATGGCACTATTCGCGCGAGTTCCTGTTGCTACCTTCAGACCCGCACCGCAGCCATTTTCAGTTTATTGTGAGTTCGGCTGTACGACTCTTTTTATTACTTGTTATGGGTCCGGTCAAATTTTTACAAAAGTCTTGATTAAAATTTTGCGTCATCCCAAGTTGATTGCGAGCCAACCTTAACTTTTGCCGCATCTGTGAATTGTCCGGTTACGTGCACAGATTTCACATTCGACGCTACAGCACCATTTAAACCGGCAATTGCAGTTAAATTTCTCGACAACTTTATACGTTATGTAACCCAAATCACAACACAGAAGATCGCAGCCATCGACTGCTTCACTAGAAGCATTGCAGAGTCTTCCACGAGTTCCGAGTGAGCCGGTTTTTGCACTCTCTTTGCAAAAATCAGGAGATTCGGTTGTGTACACCAGGTCCAATCGTGTTGGAGGTTTGATTGTTCCCCCTTTCACAAGAAGTTCATTTCCTTTGTTACTTATCATCACTTTGGATGCGCCATCAAATTTTGATTTGAGAAAATTGCTCACTTTGCGAAATGTTGGCAGCTTCTGCCAACAGGTCTTTTGACTGCATTGTCCCGATATTCCATGGCATTTACATTCCTGTTGAATGTTCGTTTCCACCGCCTGAAACAAAACAAAACCATGCACGTTACAGGTCAAATATTTCGCGGCATTTAGCTCGACGTCGGCCCCAACGCAAAGCTTGTAAAGTTTTCAAATTCCTGGGTTGACAAGTCTGATGCAAACATTGCTTTGAAAATTTATGAATGAACAAGGTCTGTGTGGACTAGAAACAAACTGAAATACAACTATACTCTTAAACGTGTTAATAGTTTTTATTTAAAAGCAAAACAAAACGATTTTACGGTTACAATACAACTTCATTATTTGACCGAGACGAGTCCATTTGAGCTATTTGTGTGTGTGTACGTCACCGTGCTCCTAATCACTTTGTTTTTATACGGTTCAGTGATCGTTTGTCAGCGATGAAAGCGGAGCACGATTACGGTGTGCTATTCTTCTTACTATTGATATTACATGTATATATCTACAGCGCCAAGAGCTTTTGTCAAAGGTTTTTTTAGATCTGTTGCAGGATGCCCCAGAAGGTTACTGGATGGCGCTCAAAGCGAGTTGTTATATAATTGCAGTCCATGGAGCGCAGTGCTACTGTGTCTGTAGCTTATCTAATGAAATTAAACTCCTGCCAAGTTATACTGTGAAAGTGTCACAGAAAAATTCACGCGACTTTCCCTGTCCAAAACTTAATTTGTTTTTTCCCGCCAATTTGATCTCCTTTTATACAGCATTCAAACTGCTAAAACCACTTTGAGAGACAGCTTGAAGATGTAAGTGAGAGATATTATTATAACAATGTTTAATGCCACCTAAAGTATTAGGAATTAAATTTATACTTCTGGGTCAATGCATTAAGTGTAAACAAAGGCATGCGAATAGATATGTGGTATGCAAATAGAACAAATTGCCCCATTAGCTCATGCAGTCATGGTGTATACATTTAATTGGAAATTTCTACAGAACAAAATTAGCATTTGACTTGATCAATCTCTCCGGTAATTACCTTAGCATCAGTGTTAATGACAATTAGTAATTTGTCCATTTACTTAGCATTTTTGTTATATTCCGTCTGTAGTTTTTATTATATAACTACAAATTAAGGCCAAACGGCGCCATCGTGGGTTGCGGCATGTTTGAAGGCAAAGAGCCCTCAAGTGGCCGTGTATTTTGTTAGCTAATTCAAACAACTTCACGGTTTCTTGACATCCTCATTAAAAAGTATTAAAGAAATATATTGCTTTTTTAGCCTGCCCTGGAGCAGTCTGTCTAAATGATCCATTATCTAAAGATTTAGGGTCGTGTTTCATCTATCTTACCGCAATTTGTTCGAATTTTCGTAATTTAAAAACTGTTGGTGAAATATCGTCAGGCTTGGCTTATTTGTTATTGCTTGTATACTAATTCACAGCTCATCCTGGTCTTAAAACAATAATCGTATTCGCACCCGCAAGACGAAAGCCAGCTTTTACTGTAGAAAACTTATTTGCCACTCGGCCAAAGCAACAATTTTCATTTCAGCTAGGTGAAGCTGTAAAAGTTGTAACTTTAAGCGTCATTTTATCGAGACAGCTTTTTAAACGGAGTTCGCAAACCTTTACGTTAGTGATAAGGTAGAAGACAACTATTATGTCGGCGAGACAGGCACGCAAGCTTCTAAACGTGAAGGAAAATGAATTACTTACCAATACCCCCGCTTTATTGTTGTGACGTATGAGAAGGGCCCGCGGATCCTTTCTGCTCCTTGCAACATCCATGAACTCTGCAGACACATCCGAACCATACTTTAGATTTTTCTTACATCTGCGCCATTCAAAATCATTGTTTCTCCAATTCTCGTCAACACTCGAGTCTGCGCCAGGATCGGTGACAGAAGTTTGAGACTGCATTCGTCTTGAACAACCGCAACTACGAAGTTCACCCATGTCGCATGACCTTGTAACGTGGTAACTTATGCCTGCCGATGTGATGGCGAATATGAAAGCCGTCTCTCTGTAGTCTGCAACAAGCGAATTTCGTAAACTATTAGACAAAATTCACAAACTAAAAAATATTACTTTGTTAAAGCAGTTTTTACAAAGACCTTTCACTTATCTAGTTTGCAAACTCGTTTTCGTCTCTTACCTTGCTTGACTATTTTCCTGATTGAGCTTCTATCAGTTGAGCAGTTCCATTTTCGATGATGAAACTGGAATTGGCATTCTTCGACAGCACTGTTCACTCCGCGTAAAACCTTTTCTATTAGTTCTGGGTTGGAGCGACAGAAATCTGTTTTGCGTTTCACTTTGAGAAATGCTTGTGTCCTTTTACAAATGGTGTTTCCGTCGAGTCGACGGGACAAATCAGGCGACCTAGAGAGAAAGCTAACTGTGTTTCTCCTTGCTGAAATGGTAGCCAGGATTTAAAAGTGGTGTGGTTTTCATCAAATTGTATGTTTGGAGGTTTATACTTACCACCACAACGCTGTTAGGCTTGCTGGGTAGATCACCAACACTAGTAAACTCATGCGGCTTAAGTTCATGGCTGTACTCAATAGGCTTACCACTTAATCAATAAATCCTATAAGAGCCAAGTAGAAGAGTAAGTACCTTACTGGATTTCTGTTGTTATATATATATATATATAAACACAAGGGATGTCAAGCAATTTGATTGGCACCTGTCAACTTCTCTCGCTCAAATGAATTTTAGAAAACATTAAGATACAGCTTTGAGGAAGATTTCCTCAAATACAGCTAAAGGTTTCGTGTTCCACCTTTTCTTTCATCTAGCAATCTTGTATACGCTCCTTGAAGGTGTGTAAATCAGAAAGGAAACAATTGATTTAACGTCGTAGTTAGTTAATCTCGCATCATTCACACTTTAAGAAAAGAGGGCTGCAACCACCAACCACTGATTTCCTAACCACATCTACGATTTAGTTACTAAATTTCCTGGCGCTTAAGTCTTTCAGGAAAAAACAAACCCTTAAAGACTTCTCGTGTAACAGGAAAGTGTTTCAAAACAGTACTTCCCAAAAACAACTTCTAGAGCTCAATTTCAACACGCTTAAAATAACTCCACAACAGTCTTGATCCACCTTGTATTCAAGGAGTCTTTTCTAGATTAATCGTTTAAATAATGTAAAGTCATTGATTTTGAGAGTTATCTTAACATAAGCTGGCTCAGAAGGGAATAAACGAGATCTTATTTAAAGTTATGAATAGACGTGTTTAAGTGTTGAGTGTCTGGCAGTAGAACACGTTGAAGGCTGACAGATAAAACTCTGTTTGCCTAGACACAACTAATTATTTCAAACAAAGCATGAAAATCCGCTTATTTATCATCTTTATTCTACTATTTTGGAGGGATGTTAAACACCATAAAAACTTTTCTTCAAAACTAATTGAAGGTACTGAAGTATTTAACCGGAAATCCCTCAAGTAACATTGTGTTATTACATAAGACATCGATGAGAAAATCCAGTCGACCTTCGCTGATGTTTTACAACCTCAAGGTGTGGTTTTGAATGGTAATATAAACCGCAAATAAATCGTATGCTTCTGTAACATATATCTTATCAGAACTGTGCTAATTGATCGGACACGTCGATGCCATCATCTAGATAAATGCTCAACCTAAAGAGAAGTTGTATTATGAGGAATTGAGGTACTATAGGATCGACAAATGCTAAAGAATGATCCAACTTTCTGTTTAAGAATTTGGTGTTTCACATCTTGCCTTTGACACCAGACGAGCTGTAAATAAAATCCGTGGAAGATAATGTTGGTAAATTTTGCCTACAGGCACGACATTTTTTACGTCTTTTAATATTTCAGCAAAACTTCTTTCTGTTTCTTGTAGTTCGCAACCATGAACTGAAGCCGCACAAAACAAAATAGATTTAGTGTAGAATTTTTGACATTTGATTTATGTCCTGAGTTCATGCAGTAATCATTTCGCATATCTTTCGTTTCTTAACTTTTGGTAGATAACAATAGATTCTGCGACCCCCCGTGCAAACAAGACAGTAGATGCGTTACAAATGTTGGGTATACATTCATAAAAGCACTATATATATCATATTCTTTCTCGGATCACAATTACTGAAATGTAAATCTACTTATTCACCTTGAAATGTGTTCATTTTTTAAACCAGGCCAAATTTTTCGGCCCACATTTATGAAAACCTGTATTTGGTTTGGTAGGCGGATGGCGTCTATCTGTCACTTTAAGCGAATGATACGTTTTTCAGAGAGATAATAAGAATCGTTATGCATCTAAACATCGAAGGATAAATTTCTTCTTCCAGAAAAAATATATTTGTCTCGTTCACAATTTACAACCTCGTTGAACATAACTTGAAGTATTGTTTAATGAAAAACATAAACTGCGAAAGCAATTAAGTATTAATTTCCGCTGTAAATTAACAATATTTATCCAAATTCCAAATGTGTAATAAAAACTTTATATTTTGCGATGTTTTTCATTACGACATTTGAACCTAGCTGTTTTTAAGCGGCGCGGAGCAATAGCAAAAATGTCTCTATGCTACGATTCACTGCAAGGTGACGATATAGTGGACATGCTGCAAGATAAAACTGTCTGTGTTTTTTATAGTACGAGTTATATCAGAAATTTTTTCATAAAGCTTAGATAATACTGGTCGCAGAGGGCCAGTTTAATTGTTAGTGCGACACAAGAGCATGCAATTTTTCACTTTACTAGACCCCAGCTGAGAAAGTAATCACTGATCGATTAAATTATAATTACGAACAGCGCACATCACTCCTCCCAAGACGAGGTCGGAGTGTAAATTGAACTGGGAGGAAGTTTGAAAGATAAATAAAACCTAATGATTGCGAAAGCGTGAGTTTGGGTTTTTAGGTTATCTAGCGGCACGCGTTCCTGGAATTAAAATCGGTGTTTTAAACATTTTTTTGTAAACTACTAAAGAACAAAACCTAGCTTGTCAAGTCTCATATTTATATTTTGCGAGTTTAATAATTGACATACTGTCGCATCTAGCTTCAACGTCTGTGATCGATCGTGGTCCTATTTTCGGACACTCGGCTCCTGGCTAATGAAAATGAGCCTTGCGACGAGTCTAGTTTTAGTTTTAAAGTTATACCTGTGCTCGTCCATGTCACTAATCAGCAATGTACAACTTCCGAGTACCCTGACACAAAGTAACGTCAAGGCACCATTTCGGAAGTTTCAAATTTCGCGTGCAGAAATGTTTTTCTTTACCCCGGCAAGTTTATCGGTAGCGTGAATCTAATGCAATATAAGATACTTTCACAATGATGCGCAGTGTATTTACCACTGTTTCGGCGGGCATCGGGCCTTACAAATATCACGGTATTGGGATATAAAGTACCCTTTCTTTCTTTTTCAAGGTACTTTTAGTAAAGTCTGCGTGGTTGGTGCGGTGGTAAGCTTTCTACCTTTTATTAAACTAAGGTATTCTTGCTTTAAGCAAGGTCAAAAGTCAATGGGAAAGCTGAAGAATCGTTTTGCGCAATTGTCTCCCGAAATCAATGGATTTGTACAGTTAGAAAATTACTTGTTATGAAATGTATTGTCTGATTTCATCTCTGATTTCAATTCTGAGTTTTTATAAAGCATGAAAGAGTCCTCAAGAATTGGTTGATAGCGGTTCTGATCGAGGTAAGCAAGCATTGCATTTTTCTAAAACAACCGGACAGTTTTGAAGTAGAAATATAACATTTTCAAAGGAAACCTTTTCCTCTTTTTCCATGTCGTCGATGATGATTGTGACAATGATGCATGACGACAATCATGGTGACGGCGATAATGATTTTGACAATGACGACGACAATGTGATGATGGTGATAATGATTGTGACAATGACGATGACAATCATGGTGACGATTAATGATTGTGACAATGGCAATGACAATTACAATCGTGGTGACGGTGATGATGATTGTGACAATGACAGTGACATTCGTGGTGACGAATATTATGATTGTGACAATGACGATGACCATCGTGGTGACGGTGTTGATGATTGTTACAATGACCATCGTGGGACAGTGTTGATGATTGTTACAATGACGATGACAATCGTGGTGATGGTGATAATGATTGTGACAATGACAATGACAATTACAATCGTGGTGACGGTGATGATGATTGTGACAATGACAGTGACATTCGTGGTGACGGTGTTGATGATTGTTACAATGACGATGACAATCGTGGTGATGGTGATAATGATTGTGACAATGACGATAACAAACATGGTGAGGAATATTATCATTGTGACAATGACAATCGTGGTGACGGTGATAATGATTGTGACAATGAACATCGTGGGACAGTGTTGATGATTGTTACAATGACAATGACAATCATGGTGATGGTGATAATGATTGTGACAATGACGATGACACTCATGGTGACGATGATGACGATTGTGACAATGACGATGACCATCGTGGTGACGGTGATAATGATTGTGACAATGAGGGTGACAATCGTGGTGATGGTAATAATGATTGTTACAATGACGATAACAATCGTGGTGATGGTGATAATGATTGTGACAATGACAATGACATTCGTGGTGACGAATATTATGATTGTGACAATGACGATGACCATCGTGGTGACGATGATAATGATTGTGACAATGACTATGACACTCATGGTGACGATGATAATGATTGTGGCAATGACGATGACACTCATGGTGACGATTGTGACAATGACAATGATAATCATGGTGATGATAATAATGATTGTTACAATGACGATAACAATCGTGGTGACGGTGATAATGAATGTGACAATAACAATCATGGTGACGATGATGACGATTGTGACAATGACGATGACAATCATAGTATTACGGTGAATAAGATGGTAGTAGTAAATAGTAGAAGTAGCAAGAACAATGGCTACAAGAAAGGCGATGTCAAATATGGATGTCAACGGCAGTAGGTAAGTAGAAATTCCTTGAAACGTACTGATAAAAAAGGTTGTAGAACGACTCATTTTGAGTGGAAAGAGAAGTTGTTTTGCAGTCAAGTTGGAGACAATCCATTTTATTTATGTTGTTTATTTGAATATCAATGTATTACAATCTGCCTGGTGCCTTAAACGTAACCTATAGGAGCCATTTACAAGTGTATGCTAAACCTTAAAAACCTAATTCATTAATCTAATAACATTTATATTATCATGATTTATTATACTAGTCGAGGCAGAATTGATGATTTCTTTGTTTTCAAAAACATGTTATCATGAAATATTGCTCGATATCGTACCGTCTTTACTTATAGATGATAAAATTGTAACTTGAAAAGAGAGGTTAATTCATTTTTAGTTTATGAGCTTTGTTTTATGTTTTCAGACAGCTAAGCCTAAGCTAAGTTTGCTAATTTTTTTAATAGCGCTTGGTGGCCCATCGGAGCCAATGCTTATCTCCTGTTTCGGTAGTGTTAAGCGGACGAGAGTATCTGTCTCTGGTTAGCCACAGAAGAATCTGATACTCATTTTACAGAACTCGTAAGGATGGAAAACTGAGTCAACTTCAACGGAAAAGAAGGTCACACAAATGCTCTTCAACACTTGGCAGAACCGGGTTTGTCGAACCTTGGATCTTGTGGTTTGAAGGCAGAGATCTTACCACTGCGCCAACCACGCCGCCGTAAGATTGTCAGACAGAAGCACTTTAATATCTGTCATTTTGAGGTTTGCGGGCATTATTGAATGTTCAGCAGTGTCAATCGAGAAACACTTTTGTAGCTTTCAGTTCATGATGAAAACCATATTGACCAACAGAGTTTGCACAGTTTGTTAGACACAATAAGCTTCTAATTATGGTGTTTACTTTGTTTGTAATAGCATTATAATTCCTAGTAAGTAGATTTGTGAAATGAAACTAAATCGTGTCTGAAATATTAATTTCAATTGAATGTGGATGCTGTAGTAATGCTAATTCACATGAAAAAAATTTCATTCGTTAGAAGGTTTTCATATTTTCAATTACACCAGTTTACCTACCATTAATATTGTGTTTACATCAATTTATCAAAATTTTATTTAGGTTATTTATGCAATAACCAGTTTGCCCGTTTTCAGTTTCGTGAGTGTCGTAGAAAGACGGGGTCATGATTTTAATATGGGCGGTAGTCATTGTTTGCTCCCGGCAACATTGCAATTGCAAAAATTTATCCCGTTATTATCACAAAATTGAACTGGTGATAATATACTCTATAAATCCGTTTGAGTGCAGAGGACTACATAACACAAAAAGAAAAACCAACGGTTATTCTTTGTCGGCTGGATCTCTTGTGGCATAGATATGCGTGCCAGACGTCACTTAAAGTGCAAATATACAGAATAAATTACAAGACTGGCACTACGACAAATTGGACAAATTTGGAACGAGTCTTCTTCAGTGCCAAAACGAAAGTGAAAGAAAATAACGTAAATAATTATAAAGTAGTTTATATAAGAGGGTGCCAATGGGGTTAACAGTTAACTGAGATTAGGCCAAAAATTTAGTAGTTAACTGAGATTTGGTTAA
>JAOCNB020127742.1:0-10777 GCA_026546465.2 Palythoa caribaeorum | reverse complement strand
ATGACCAAGATATATTTAAGTAAAGCTTTCTGGGCTTCAATGCAAGAAATTGCAAGAAACCAAATAATAATAATAATAATAATAATAATAATAATAATAATAATAATAATAATAATAATAATAATAATATTAATAACAATATCAAAAGTAATAACAATATCAAAAGTAATAGCAATCGTAAATACAATAACAAAACCAGACTTTATTTGGTCAACACATTTATTTATGAGTCTAGGACTCTTACAACCCCAGCATGTTAAATTCATTTCCCCAAATTCAAAATGACAAATTATTTTCCTCTTTTAATTAAAATTATTCTACAAATGATTTCCTTTATCTAAAACGCAATAAAAAGTTTCAAACCAAAGTTATTACAAATTTTAAAATTTATAACCCAGTTTAAAATCACATATTTTTTATAAATTAAAGATCCACCAAGAATACTTTGTGTATAAACTATATAGGCCACAAATATTTTTTACATCACTCAAGTTCTATACAAGCTCAGAGTTTATTAAAATATATGCGATCTGAGTTTTTATTCGCAAGCATCATTATATTGTTGTACATAGATAAACCTAAGTATATGTACTCCAGTCATACGAACAGTAAATATTCGTACCCAAAGGGTGTTTCGATGCAGAGAATGGTTTGATGCCAGAAATGCCCTCCATCTAGAGTCGCAGATCAACAATCTCATCACTTTCTCTAATCAGTTTTTTAACTCGTAGATCAATTATTTATACATAACTTCAAATATTCCTCCATCGATCCTTACGCATGAAACAGCAATTTTATCATCCCCAGAATATTTCAAGAACTTCCAAGGAATCTGCACAAGACTGTGCCATTTCCTCCAGTGAAACTATACGAAATCATCTTGACAATTCTGTACTCAATCCACAGAAGAATGTCATCCATATTAAAGTTTAGGAGACACGAACAGTTTTCAATCAAATACTTCATATATGCCCACATCATATGGACTCCAAATTTTGGGCGGGAAAAACGCGTCCTACTCCAGAACAAAAGCGCGCGCAAACAGACATCACCGTCTCCCCCAAAAAGTTTCCTCCAAAACATTTTTTAAAGTTTATGTTTAGTTTTTCCCTTTCAGACATTTTTGGATTGGGGGCATAAAAAAACAGATTAAGGTATGGAAACTTACTTTTTAATATAATTATTACATTTAATAATCAGAATGGCTTAAAAATTTTTTACAAGAACATCCGCCGTGTGAACGTTGGTCGCTCAACAGTTTACAAATGAAAAAAATATTGAGGCTGAAATAAATTGGCAAAAAAATGAGAACATTGAGGCTGGGCAAATTTTTAACTGGTTCTTAATGAATAAAAGGTGTGAGGGCCAGGGTAAGTGAGTCTAAAGGAGTGGAGCCAAAGTGGAGCTTCACCTTTAATTTGCAAAAGGATTTAGAAAGGAAAATGTTTGAGCAGAAACTCCTAACAGACGGAAGGTATGGTTTATACGGTTTTTGTTAGTAGACGGTTTGGCATTTTTATAATTTCACTTAAAAATAATTTTAGATGCAGCTCCCTCACCCTTCACCGCTAAACCTCATTAAAAATTCTCAAAACATTTATGATGGAGAACTGGGAATTTCTATACATTCACTGAGGTATGAGCCAAAATATTACGAAACCCGACCAAAATGGCGAGAAAGAGAAAGTTCTTCCTTAACTTAAGTGTTCACTGGAATTTTCAAATGAGATAGAAGTCCGCAGGTTCATTATGTAACCGCTTTAACATTTTTCATGTTACATTTTGCTGTTCCAAGTAATTTTGGAAATCAAGAAGAGAAAACCAGTTCCGGCACTCCTTGGTTTCTCATATTAACATCGGCGTATCTAATACTTTGCAGAGTTCTCTAATTTATTCTTGTGAAATCTCGCGTAACTCGGTATTTTAAAGCACTCACTGAATCTTAGATTTATTGGACTTTCCAATCCAAGCCACTCTCTCTCCATTCCCGTCCGTTCTTCTGCCTCGCGCTTCCCAAGTTGGCCAGGATGAACCAATTTTCGATATGAAATCATTTCGCATGCATGATATCGCACGGTATAGCCGGCCTTTGCCTGTCTGTACATTTGGATAAAAGCCACTATCGTTAGATTGAAACAAAAGAAAATCTAATGAAAGTTTGCTCCAGTTTCGAAACCTGTCTTCATAAAAGGCGCTTCAGCGTTCAATCTTCGACCTCTGCTATTGGTATGTAATTGCAGTATTGTAACAAGGATTTGTGTATCACGTGCAATTTGTGTCAAATGCAGGTTGATTTTATGCCAAGTGCGCAATATTAACAACGCGTGCCACAATCCAACCTAGAAACCACAGGTTATGACATTTAATCTTCACTTTTTTATCACGGTAAATCACCCTTCTCGAGAGACAAAAGCTGGCTCATATAAATCATTTTAGATTTGACTAAAATCCCCTTGATCAGCTGATAAAGGTAACAAAAGACTAAAGTCGGCATCGAAATTGATTTCAGTAAAAAAACTAACTGGCTTTTCAAAAGCCAAACCCAATCATAAATAGGGCTTGCCGAAGAGGATGTTTTGACATTTTATTTATATGCATTCAGCGGCAAAACTGCTTGCATCATCTTTGTGAAGAGAAAAAACGCCCACTTTTAAGTGACCCTTGAAAAGATTCATTAAAAATATTGCTTTTCTATTCTTCAAAAACATACAAACTGTTAAAACAAATGTCAAAGTTTCCGGAAAACGCTTGATATGAGATCATTCGGAATTACAGCAGCCAGAATATATTTTTTAAATCTGAATTTCTGTCACAAACAAGAGAAAATGAAAATAAAATCTATTCTTGTTCATTTAACCGTTAGTTCTCGATCCTCCAGTCATCTACAAGTTCATTCCCTTTTAAATATCCTGTGTACACTAACAGTAACACGTACCATAAACACAAAACCATCTTTTATTCACATTTCTTTGTTTACCATTACCAAGGTTGCTAATAAATAAGATTTAAAGCTAAAAAAGGATTTGTAAAGAACACGAAAATTGAAGGTCAAGAACATTGAACTTGAAGGAAAACACTTTAAAAATTGGCGGCGTTTCAACAAAACAAAATTTTTTGATTAGCTAATGTTGTTATGTAATTGTACGTACAACCACCTAAAAATGAAAAGCAATTCTTATCTAAAGTATCTAGCTCGACTTTCAGTAAAAATCGGTACAAAACACCGAGTATTGAAAAAAACGCGCAAAGCTGTAATGAATAAGTTAGTATAGATCTTACGATTTCAAACCTTTATGAAGGTGATAAACAAAGATTCAAAACATGATGAAGAAAAAGCTAAGGTCATAGCAAGAAGCAGTAATTGGTTAAAAGCTAGAAACGAAATTTTAAAAACCATTGATTTTGTGCAACGAATGCTGTTTGCGCTCTTAATTACGCCATTTATATTTTTAGCTAGGAACAGGAACACGATCAAACACGTCAAGGGTGCGGTACATTATGTTATGATTATCGACGTTGGCAAAACTTGGCACATTAACAAAATATTGAGATCACCGCCGGAGATTTGTGAAAAGATACTTGAAAAAACCCTTGGCTAGTCAATTGAAAATAAGAAAATTTAAGCTTTGTTTTTAAAACAAGTTGGAATAACCTCAACTACTGCACTTGCCTCAGTTCTTCCCTTGTAATGTGTTATTCAGTGCCATTCATTAAGAATTCTTTTGAAGTTCTTACTGCGCTTGCAAAAACAAAACAAACTAAGTAGGTTTCCAAATAACAGGTGATCAAAAGACGTTAAGCTCCGGCAGCAATTCCGTTCCGTGGTTTGATGGTTCAGAGCGGCAAATTAAAAATATTGTGTGCTTTCCGGAAATTTCTAACAATGTCACAGCTTCATTGTTCAGTTTGCTCTTTTTCAAGCTAATTTTCAAAGGTCAAAATAAGCAAACTTGATAAAAACTGAAAAGGTTTTGATAAAGTGATTCATAGGAGATGGTGTCACGCACAAGTGTAGTGTACACAGGATTTAATAGTTTAACTTGAGGGTTTTAGCGGATAGTCCGCTACAGCGGCTTGCATATATTTGATTGAAACATTAAGAACTGCCCTCGAGCTCAATGCCAAAAAGACAGAGCACAACACCGGGATCACTACCCTACTCTTTTCGATAAGTGTGTTGGTTACTTTATATATGTCCCCCCTATAGAGAGACTGCCACCTACGGTTTAACGTCTTTACACTCTTTTTTTATAAGAACCTTTTTTATAAGAACGTCAGGCTGAAAATCGGCCAAAATTTAACTACACACCCGAGGCTGAGGAATGGCCGAGAACTATATTTTGTTACATTACTGCACAAAATCATGGAGTTGGCAAATAGTTGATAATGGCAATATTGTTTGCAACTAGAATAAAATACATGAAAATTTTAAAAGAACAATTTGCAGGACTAATTATTTTCTCTTTAAATATTGAAGCTCGTATCGTCTCAAATACACATACAGTGTCGTTATTCTTAAATACAGTTGTTCTTACAGTAAAGCCTGCACACCAAATACGTATGATTATATCAGATGAGGACAGTTTAAGATTATTTGAGGCTAAACAACATCCCCAAATTATTTAAGAACACTCAGTCTCAGCCCAAAATAAGACGTTTTTATGAAAAAAGGTGTATCCGAGAAACAACTCATGCATGAACATTCTAACACTGAGTCTATTTTTTCACACGGAAAATAGACACAAGAGATTTTAACTGAACTACAAAGGCTCAAAATTGCGGTAAAAAAAGTCTAAGAACAATTGCAATTATAAATTATGAGGCACAGTCAAAATTGCTACCGTCTTGTAACATAAAAGATATATCAACCCTTTATACGGTATGCATGTATCAACATTACAACTGATAAAAAAAGAATGATAATCAATAGCACTATTTTGAGCACAGCAGAAGTGAGTTGATAAATACAAAGAAAAGAAACCTGCAGGAATGTTAGCTTATTATTAACTGTTCATGGAGGACTGAATAATATCGCAGTTTTTGTCAAAAGTCGAGATTCATTGCTCAACGTTTTACACAAATTAAGCCTCATGCAGTTGCTCTTAAATTGTTCCGATTTCTACACGGATAATATAAATCATAAATGGCTTCAGAATTCGGAATCTGCATGTTCATGTTGACTCTCTTGTTCATTACATGTACACATTTTTTACTAAGAACAAACTTAAAATATGAACAGTGAGGTTCACTCACTTCAGTTATACGCTTTTTTTACAATAACAACTTTATAAGAACAACGAGGCTCAAATTTGCCAAAATTTAAGAACAATTTAAGAACAAGCTCAGGCTGAGGCTTGATAACTAGAAAAAATTTTGTGGTAGAAAATTGACTAAAACTTAGCGATACAGCATAAAACATAAAAAGATACACTGTAAAGACTGCTCAACAAACAATGAAGGTAGTGCGTCTCTAAATTCAGCCGTACAATACTGTGTGGCGCAAGGCGTTTCATTTTCCAATACCTTGTTTTATTTTGTTTTTTTTTTCTTCAATAAAAACCGCTCACAGAAATAAGAACAATTTAAGAATAACTTGAGGCTGAACCCGCCAAAAAATTAAGAACAAGTGAGCCTCGGCAAAATTTACTGGTTCTTATAAAAAATGCGTTTATCTGAACAGGCATAAACTATATATTACTGCTGAAAATAAATAGCAAAACAGTTACTGTTCATCAGTAGGATACCTGAAGTGAACTGTGTGCAATTGCACATTTGGATTCGGCTCAGCCCCATTAGATCCTGCACCAATACTCTCGCAAAAATTACCTCAAGGTTCAAAATAAGCCGCTTAAAGGCCAGTCCGGCTTCATAAAAAATCATAATCTATTTTTAAGGGCTAGTTAGTAGAATTTTATTTACTTGCTCAGTGTTTCAGCTCAGCAGCTTAGTGTGTGTTTATAAAGAACGTTGTTTTTCGAATTCATATTTATAGTTACATCGGCGAGTCTCTCTCTATATTTATGCGTGGGCTTACTTTATTTTGTCGCTAGAACAACAGAAAATGGCAACACGTAGGCGAGAAGACACTTCCGTTCATTCAAAACGCCTGCACGTAGAAACTAAGCTGAGAAAATCAGGGTTAAAAGACCGTGATTCCGTTGTGGGCTGTGGGATTTCTCCCAAATTAAAATTATTCCGTACAAAATTTGACAAGATGAAGTAGAACTCAAAACAAATACCTCCTAAGAATCTTGAAGAGTGGCGGAACGTGATTTATCTGTTTTCAGCTTGGTCTTCTTTTGACGTCGATTATTTAATCAATGGTGTTGATTTTTTTACACTCCTTTCGTCATTACACGTATTTGCGATAGATTCTCAGCATATTTTACACAACCTCAGAGTAAACAGCTTCCGATAAGCGACCCTTCTGTTTACATTTTAACTCGGTTTTACTTCATGTCCGTTATGTCTTGAGTTGTCTGGGTCGGCCATTAGATTACATTTGGAAATTCTCTTCTTCTGAAAGCCCAAAGCACAAAGCCTGTTTTTGAAACTGTAATCTTATAAACCAAAACAATACTTAGTGACAGCTTTCCGGCGTTCTAAAAATAGAGTGCTGCTATGTGTAACAATGTTTGTACATCAATGTTGATTTTATCAAAATAAACTAATTAACACAGCTGGCGCAAAATACCATAAATTCACTGTTGACGAAATGCTTCAAATATTCACGACTGTTCGTCACGCATTATTAGGGTACCAAATAGTTCCCCGAATATTCAGTAAAGTGTTCACAAAATTTGATCCATGCCCGTATGGTCGCATAAAAATTTTAAGCACTGTTCGCAGTGTTTTTAAAGTAAATTGCTTGAACGCTTGTTCTTTCAAAAATTAGTAGATCAGTCATATGCTTGTTTTTCATTTTTAGGCAACTTAAAAAAACGTTCCGGTTTATTATCGTGCGCGCGCGCACTAATTTTTCGCAGCGCATTGACTTTTTTTGTTTTTTAAATCGAAGATAACTATGACAAAAATGTTGTGAAACAATTAGCATTTCGGCGGCATTATGAATCTTTTTAGAAAACATTTTAATTGGCGCGTGAGCTCATTTTTTCTCAGCACGCTTGTTCAAAAATAAACGTGATTATAGTAATTGTATTCTAATCGTAATATATACTGTGTCGTAACTTAGTTTAGTAGTTACTACGTTAAATTTGCTTTCAAACTGACTTAGTAGCCCATGACTACTGGACCAAAGTACCCAACGTAAAAAAAGCGTCCTCCCTCGCTGAACTTTGGGAAGATGAACCGGGATTTTTTTAAAGTGCCCTTAATTTGATTTACACTCTTTGGGCTGTGGCTGAATGCTCTTAAATATTTGGGGGATTTTAGCCTCAAATTTTCTTAAAAAATGTTCTTAATATAATCATACGTATTTCGGTGTACACGCTTTTTCATAAGAACAACATTATGAACAACGACACTGTATCGGTGTATGTGTATCTAAAAGGACACGAGCTTCGATTTGATATACAAATAGATAGAGTAAAAGAGAAAATAATAAATCCTGCAAATTGTTCTTGTAAAGTTTGCATGTATTTTACTCTAGTGGCAAACAATGTTGCACTATCGACTATTTGCGGACTCAATGATTTTGTGCCTTAATTTACAATGTAACAATTAAAGTTGTCGGTCATTCCTCGGCCTTGGATGTATTCATTTGTTAGCATGATCTTAAATTTTGGTCCGGATTTTCAGCCTGACGCTGTTATAAAAAAGAGTGTGATCGTTATGGCAATAATTATAATTTGGTTTTCTTGCTCCCTGGAGCAGTTGTACTCCCAGTTTTGTACAAAACAGTTTGTCCCTCAGAATGATTTTGTAAAAAGCTCTGTGCTCGTAGCTTCCTAAAAGTAACTGAGCTTGCGCTCGCCAGTATGGCCGTGTGCGCATGCTCGCAGGTGCTCGCATTCTCCAGCCTAAGTCTGGTACCCTTTTAATCATCCACAAAAGCGATTTATGATTCATTTTCCCACTACCAACAATAGTGATTGATATCTCAATCTCCAGCAGTTTTGTGTAGCTTATTTTAGGCATATTGGGGAAAAATTGCAGCCTTAAAAATTTGTTTTGAACGTCTCTGTCAGTTTATGATTAACGTTATTTCACACATCGCCTCTGTGTTGCAGTACCTGCATGTTTTCAGGCAGCTGATGAGCCAGCCTGGTTACTGAGATAATTTTTAACCATTTATATAAGAATAAAACTCATTTTACCTTATGTGCATGTTTATAAGAGAAAAATGTCCAAATCCCCGGATTGCCCAGACCTCGCTAGTGCGCCAGGCGAGATCCTGGAGCGGGTCTGCTCGCTTTCTTATATAAACAAAGCTAGAATTTGTTTAACAAATAAAGAAGCCTTGGCCGTGTATTACACTATAATAAAACAGGACGGACATTTGAGAACACGAGGGAAATGTAGCCTGCACCGCAGAGCCAGACACTCTATACCGCCGGTATAAATCAACGATTGAAAGAGCTTGGGCCGGCTACAACGTAGGCTAGGGAAATGAAGCAAACACAAGCTGCTTTAAATGTACATTCGAGTGAAATTGCGCTGTCTTCCATCTCACAACTTCGCCTTACATATATACCCACGCATGTACTTTTGTTCCCGGAACCTAGGTCGGTATTTTTGTGCCTGGAACGCACCTCGCTAGGGGCCGTCGGAAATACGATTTGTTGACGTTCATTGGGCACTAAGGGGGGATAGGAGGGAGCCTCATAAGAAATGGGTGGGCCTTAATTAAGGAAAATAACTTTTAAGTTAAAAGTTTTAGTGGTCGTTCACAACTTTCGCCATTTTCACAAGCGTACAAAACTTAGTTTGAGGGCAGTAGAGGTTTCGTGATCAGTGTATATACACTTTTGGGTTTGAAACAACGCATCGATGGTTCAGAAGAAATGGAACGTTGACCTGAGACTTCGGTTAACGAGTAACTGGTCTGTACTGATGTCACATAACGCATTACATCATCCTGAGCATGTTAAATCAACTTTATATGAGCTGTTAAGTGTCAATATAGCAAGGAGGAGACGTTTCCTGTTTCCTGTATTATTTGTTGTCAGTAGGGGGTTGTGAAAGTGTAATATCAAAACTTCAAGTCTGAATGTCAACTTTTTTTATGTACGCTTTCATGCGGGGGGAGGGGGTTCCTAAAAAAGCGTACGCTTTGTACAGTTGTAATAATGTCGAAAATTGTGAACGATCCCTTAATGATGCAGCTTTATGACAGATTGTCAAATCTAACTCGGTCATCATGAATGCTCTTTGCATGCATACCCTTTCCGTTTATGAGATCTGTTTCAGCCCAAAGCGTTTATCAGTTGCACAACATGAGTCTGATTCCAAGAGAGTCTGGGCAAATGATACAAATTAATGAACAACCTAAAGGTGGGAAACTGAGCTCCTAAGAAAGCGCGGTAATAATTGTTTGAGTTGCGGCGTGTTTTTGATCTTTGCTTCTGTTCTTTGTCTTCTTTATGTCGCTCTTTGCCCCTTCAACATGAGCAGAATCGAGCTCAGCACCGTGTCAGTAAATATTATTCAAAGCACGAAACCTAATGAAACATTTTAAGTTTACACCAACGGCCACTGATATACACGCATTCGCAAGAACTAGTTAATAAAAATCAACGTGAAATGTAGTAACAACAGGATTTGTAATAAAAATCAACGTAATATGTAATAAAGTAACTAACCGGATTTGTAACTAACTTTCAACCGAATCTGTAATACTTATGACATACTAACCCAATAACCTTTAATATAATAATTACAATTTCCTCAAATCTGATTGGCCCATTCTGAACTCTATTTTCCCTAATCGCCTTGGAAAACTATCCAATAACAAAACTGTTGTTATCGGGTACTTGTTATCGGCTACCTGTTATCGCGACAGTTGAATCTGGGCTTCAGGATTCCTGACCAATCGGCAACAAGTAGCGATGACAGACAGAAATGGACTCCACTCATTATACCATTACCATTACAAATGTTATGAAAATTAATGAAATGTGTTTTTATCTGCAAAGATTTCGTCTTTCTTTAGTTTTCAAAAATTGTTTGTCTAATCTTTCTGTTATCATTATTTGTGATTAAATTTTGTTTGATAACAGACCGAATTGGACTCCACTCAGTCCATTTAATACAATTACATACCAACAGGATTTGTAGTAGGCTAGGAGTCACTTATTTTCATACCGTCTTGATGTGCATTTCTTAAAAATATTCCCCAGGCCTTGAAACGGAATTTAGAAACCTTTCTTTATAATAACAATAACAATAACAATAACAATAACAATAACAATAACAATAACAATAACAATAACAATAAAAATAAAAATAACAGTAACAGTAACAGTAACAGTAACAGTAACAGTAACAGTATCAATAACAGTAACAGTAACAGTAACAGTAACAGTAACAGTAACAGTAACAGTAACAATATCAATAACAATAACAATAACAATAACAATGGCGATGGCAATGACAATGACAATGACAATGACAATGACAATGACAATGACAATGACAATGACAATAACAATAACAATGACAATGACAGCAATAATAATAATAATAATAATAAAGAAGGAAGAGGAAGAAGAAGGAGGAGCTGAGACAACTTTTTCAGGTCCAGGTTTAGCAAATTTGATTATATTTTTTCATATTTCCTTTTCATCCAGGGAAAAAGCTGATTGTGCCTCGGTAAACT
>JAOCNB020127710.1:0-10780 GCA_026546465.2 Palythoa caribaeorum | reverse complement strand
CCGCACTATTTCCGCACTATTTGCCAAAATTTTCCGCACTATTTCTCATTTTTTTCCGCACTTTACCAGATGCCCTGCATAATTGGCGAAATTTTTCATCCTCCCAAGGTTGACTAGCAGGTTGACACCAGCTTCTGCTGGTGGCTAACTAATTAGCTACTGTGGCTAGCTAATTAGTGTTCCATCCTGGGGGAGTTAATGACTCTCATTCACTTAACATTACAGAAACCGGAGATAAGCACTGGCTCTTTCAGGCTTGTAAATGGATATAGCTTCTTAGCTAAAAATCTGTAATACAATCTAATTATAATAAAAGATTTGAAAGTATCTTAGCATCAACAATTGTACAACACTGATACATATACTAGCTGAAGTTATCAATGGCATCAAATTTTAGGATGACAAATTTTTGAACCATCTGTTGGAAAATGAACCTCACAAAGTGAGAAGTTTTAGATGAGATTTTAATTCGACGAACACATATGATAAATCAATATGGAACAAACACTGGGTGTAACCTTTAAACTGGAAACTTCAGATCTATTACTAGAACAAAACCAATATTTGCAACACTCACAGATGAGTTCAGCAAGTGTAGTTCAAATTTTTTGATTTAATACTGACAACAATGCAGGTTTTACTTCAAATGAATATTTTGAGAAACTTTTCATTAGGAATTGAAATAGTCTACCAATTAAGATACTCACCAAATCTAGTTTTAGCCCACAAATGGGCATTAAGCACATTCAATCTGTTGTTAAATGTAAGTACAATCTTCAGTAATGGGACTTGTCATGATACCAGAAGTGGAATGCAGTGCATTTATCAGATTTTGATTCCAAGATCAATTTTAAAAAATGTTGGACAGGAATGTAATTGAATCTAAAAGGGAAATATTAGATAAGCAACTCAGGATGTTTTGCTGTCAAAACTTCTGAAAGAACATTTCTGTCAAACAACCAAATTCTAGTTTTTGCCATAAAGCACTTATAAATAAACATAGTTCACTCTCTTCAAAGCTTTTTCAATAGGTACCCTTTCCAGAAACGGCTCTATTTAACAATGCTCAAAATGAGCTAGCTGCTTTAAACTCTGGCAAGACGTAACACCAATTTGAGTTTTCCATAAAAGCCTCTTAACATAGGTCAATGAAGTGTAAAATGGAGATCTTCTCTATCAGATAGCTTTAAGAGTTGCTTAATACTGATACAACTGAGCAGAACCAAAGCTTTCAAATCTGGAGACGGGGCAATTTTGATTTACAGGATCTCAAGCTTGTAACAACACAACAAAGACTGCCCATATAAACTACAAATAGTAATATGGGAGCTCTCACATCTGACATCAGCCAACGTAAATCGTAATTGGTGTTGTTAACAAATTACCTCTCTTCAATTGCTCCCGCTCCTGTATAAGCTGTTGTCTCCTCTTGCGAGACTCCTCGTCCATTGATTCAACCATTCGCGCAATGGCATTGTCAAGGACAATGGACCTCACTGGTTGTCCCTTGACATGCTGTCTACACATTGGACAGTTGTTTTTCTTTTTCATCCACGAGATGAGGCAATGCTCACAAAATGAATGGGAGCAGGCCAATGTCGTAGCAAAGACAAACAGTTCTTGACAAACAATACATGTGAATTCATCTTCCATTTGTTCCACTACATTTTTGCGAGCATTTTCTTCAGCTTTCTTTGTCACCTCTTGTTGATGTTTTAGCTCCTTCTCCTTGTTTAGAACCATAAGTTGTAGTTCTTCAACCGTGGAAGTCAGTTTCCGTTCATTTTCCTCTAATCCTTGCAGTCGTTCACCGGCAACTCTATACTCCAACTGAAGGTGCTGCTGCTCCATCTCCTTTTCCGCAATTACATTAATAAGGTCTTCTTTCTGTTTAGTAAGTTTAATTTCTAACTCTCTATCTTTCTCTTGCAGTTTTCTACTCAATTCCGCCTGAAGAGCAATCTCAACCCTTTCCTTTTCTGCAATCAACAACTCATTCTGCTTTCTCAACTGTTGTCTTAGCAACTGATCCTTCTCGTGCAGCTTTTCAGCTAAAAGAGTTTTTAAACTAAACTCTAGCTCTGCTTTCTCTTGCTCTAAGGTCTTTTTCTGCTCTAAAAGTTTATTGCCCATATCTTTTTCAGTATCTTTTAGCTGCTTTACAACAGACGTAAATTTTTTTTCTTTGTCTTCCAGAGCAATTCGAAGATTTTCAATCCTTTCTTCAGCTGCTTTAATTTTTTCTTCTGACAAATGACATGTTACAACACTGACTTTATTGCTTGAAGTAGAGGCCAATTTCTTATTGCTTCTGTCACTTTCCGACAGCACTTTCCTGCACTTTGCAGGTCCCTCCCCTTCTGACTGCAAGTCACTATCAGCTGGTCGTTTTTTACCCTTGGTCATGAGTTCAAAAATATACTCGAATTCTGGTGGATTTTTGTCACTCAATGCAACACCAAAAGCAACTTTGTCTCCGTGATTTAAAGGCCAAGGTTTACCTGAAGGTATTTTTTGACCATTAACAAACACTCCATTAACACTCTGCAAGAATAAGACAATTAAAATAAAGTCATTCAGTTTAAAACTGTAACTATAATAAAGGTGCCTACTACTGTATATAGATATTCAGTGGTTTCATTAAGGTTTGGAGTGGGAGGGCATTTAGATTTGGCACCCATGCAAGGTTCATGATAAAATATTAAAACTGTTTAAACTGATTTGTAAAAAGTGTAAAAATATTAAAACTAATAAAGATTAAAACTCCCAAATTTTCGAACAGTATATTCTCTTGTTCTTCTTCAGGGGACGATTAATAGATTTTATTGTAATATAGAAGATCTACCTTTAAAAAAATTAATATAGGTTGTTTAAATTAATTAATTTGCTAAAAAAATATATTTTTGTTCTTCTTTGACAGAGCCAGAACATGGTCATAAGGATAAGAAGCTGTTCACACCAGGACCACTGGGGGTGAGCTTTGAAACAAAAAAAGCAATGCTCAGGGATTTTGGCTCTAGAGACACAGCATTTATGAACTGTGTCAAGCAAATCCGCCAAAAATTATTGGAAATTGCTGGGGTATCTCCAAGTCAGTACACTGCTATTCCTGTCCAAGGAAGTGGGACATATTCAGTTGAAGCTGTGTTGACATCATGTGCCCCACGACAGGGAGGAAAAGTTTTGATTATTGAGAGTGGAGCCTATGGAAAACGCATGGGAAAAATTTGTGAAGTTGCTGGTATTGATTATGTAAGTGGTTTCAGAACAATCTCATCAAAATTTGGGAAGAAAGAAAGTTTTATTAATAACTATTTAAGTTGCATGAAGCAAGTTTTCTTTTTCAAATCTTTAAACAACATGTATGCCCAGTGCAACGGAACCCGCAAGCCTTTTGCTTACAGATTCTGTGCTCAGGATTTCTTATTCCTGCCCCTCCAGCTTCTGGATTCCAAGAATATGGATTCCAAAAATATGTGGATTCCTAGAATATATGGATTCCAAGAATATATGGTTTCCAAGAATATATGGTTTCCAAGAATATATGGATTCCAAGAATATATGTATTCCAAGAATATATGTATTCCAAGAATATATGGTTTCAAAAAGTACTGTAAGCTCTGAGATTTTGAAATTATACACTCATGAATTGAATCTGTCTTTCCCAGTTTTCTAGTCAAGAGTGCTAACCATTAAACTGCAGGAGACCACCATGCTGGCAAGAAAGGAAAGAAAGAATATTTGCATATTGCAAAAGTTGGTACATACCCAAAAGGGAATGGAGCCCACATCTCCCTGTCAGGAGTGCGACAATACATCATCAGGAACCACTAGACTGGGACATTGTGTTGTATATATATGCCCCCAAGGCATTTTTTTGTGGGGTGGGAGGTTGTTAAACCAAACCCTAACCACTCCTACCCCCCAAATGAATATCTTTGGGGCATAATGTACACATTATCCCCAGGCTGACAACATAAAGTTTCACAGTTAGCAGTAGTATTTGGCAGCATTCACATTTGACTCACTGACTTACATAAAGATAACTTGGACACAAGGATCCTCACTCACTAAACAACTCATTTAATCATGAAACGGCAATATGGCCAGTGTGGTGGACCCTGGTGGTGTAGTGGCTACATTTAGCACTCCTGACTAGAAAACTAGAAGGCATGGACCCGATTCCTGCTCTGGGAATAATATACCAATTTTCTTCCAAGTATATTCTTTCTTTCCTTTCACACAGTCTACTGAGCAACATAATAATGATAATAATATTTATAATAATAGTGATAATAACAACAACATTAACAACAGCAATGACAGATATCAGGATTCTGGGTTCTGAACTTCAACTAAACAGTTTTTCAAGATTAATTCTGGATTTCAGATTCAGTTACATGGAGCAAAATGTGAACTAGTAATTATAATATTGTGCTTGTCAGAATTATGCTTGTCTTTTTTACCATTCACCAAAAAGTAATTTAATTTTAATCGTCCTGAGGGACATACACGCCGTAAGTGTGGGTTTCAAACCTTGTCATCTTCATGAAAACATAGAATGTCAGTGTTCTCAGGCCAGGGCCTTTAAGCCAAGTGGGCCCCTTGGCATTACTTGAAAAGAAAAACACAAAGTCATTTGGCTGATGTGTTGCGTGGTTTTAATGCTAAGTCTGGCTGTAAAATTTGGGGCTGCAAATATTCGCTGGTCAAATAGGTCTTCAAGAAATGTTATTGAAAACACATTTTTTTTTCGAAACTTCCTCTGCACTTTTTTTCAAAACTTCCTCTGCACTTTTTTACCTCTGATTTCTGTCTGTGGTGGTGAGTATCTTTTGTTAAACAAGCTGGTCAGTGCTTTGCTTGCTGGATCAGTAAAGTTTAGTGATGCCATCTTTAATTATTCCCAGAAAGCAAAGGGCACCAAGGTTATCCTGCTGTATTTATGAGGGCACCAAGTCCAGCAAAAATATAATAAAAGTGCCAAGTCAGCAGCATGATGATGGATTGGGTCATCGGTACCATAAATCTCTGTCCTCGGTCATTTAGTTTCTATGTCTGTGATGATTGATAACTCTGATGTGCAAAGCATAAACTTGCTGACAGCCATCGCAGACAAACTGTGAGTCACGTGAAACTTGTTGGGAAGTAGGAGCAGCAATGGCAGCAAGGCACCGACGATGCTGTTAATTCAGCCTAGCGGTCTCTGCTTCTTCAAACAACTGGCATGCCTTGTTCAGGACCTGTGTCACTGAGTATGATCTATAGCGGTCTATTCAAAGTACACAGGGTCAATGCCATAACTCATCAGAGAAGCTTTTTAAATTTTTTCAGAACTCGTGCTAAATGCCCAGCCCAGCATTGCTGTGTGCGTGTAACAAACAATTCTACACTTGGAATTTAAGAGCGATCTAAAACTATAGTGTTAGGAACTTTTTCCTTCCAGGTCAACTAGCTTGCAGATCTTTCGGAGGCAGTATTGGTCCATCCGCTCCATCACTTTGATATGATGGCAGTATTGGATCCATGTTCCACAGCCATGGAGGAAAGTACTCAGTACCACAGTTCTGTACACCTGGACTTTAGTACTTAACTGTATGCCATGGTCAGACCAGAGGTAGTGTTGCAGCCGGCAACACTACCTCTGGAAGAACTAGCCTTACTAATGTGTGCTGTGATCTCATTGTTCATCTTAGCATTCTGTGCAAGAATACCTCCGAGGTAGCAGAATCTCTCGACCGATTTCAGTGCTTCTCCAGAGACAGTGATGGACTGAGAGCATGGTGGTGACCCAGGCTCGGCTGATGTAGTACCTCTGTCTTCCTGATGCTAATGGTGAGACCATATCTGCTGCAAGCTCTTGAAAAGTTGTCAACAATTAACTGAGCATCATCAAAGCTGTGAGTGATAAGAAAGCAGACATCCACATACAGTAGACCCTGTAGTAGCATAAATAACGTTTTGGTCTTGGCCTGAAGACATCTTAAATTAAAGATACTGCCATCACTTCTGAAATGGTTCATCACACCTTTATGGCAGTCCTTAAAGGCATCATGGAGCATGGCTGAAAATAAGATGCTAAAAAGCAGTGGTGCCATAACACATCCTTGCTTAGTTCCATTGCCAACGTCAAAAGGCCCAGAAATTGATTCTTGGTCTACAGTGTGGCCCACTGTGCCATCATGAAACGAGTGGATGATGTAGACTATACGGGGAGGGCATCCAGCTTTGGCAAGTATTTTCCAGAGACCCTCACAACCAACTGAATTAAAGGCTTTTGTAAGATCAACAAAGATCATGAAGAGCTCCATGTTTTGCTTGATGCACTTTTCCTGTACTTGCCTTGCTGAAAAGAGCATATAAGTGGTGCTGCGTGAGGCACAAAATCTGCACTGACTTTCTGGGATTGCTTAATGCACAGTAGCGGCGTTGAGTCCTGCGGGACAGCTTCCCTATCCCAGCTAACATTAAACAGCCGCATGAGTTTGACTGCAACTGGCTCGCCACCACACTTGAAGATTTCATAAAATATCCCATTGGCACCAGCTGCTTTTCCTGAGGAGAGCTGTTTAACGGCCTTGATGGCCTTGGCTTCTGTGGGAGCATCATAAAGTTCTTCATGGATGAGCCTTTGAGGAAGTTGGTCAGTGGTTTCATCAGTGATGGTTGACACATTGTTCAAGACAGAATTAAAGTGTTCTGCCCACTGGTTGAGAATGCCAGTTGGATCCTTATTGAGCGTCTGGCCATCGGCTGCAAACAATGGCGTGCTGCCACAGGATGAGGGTCCATATACGGCCCTCAGTCCAGCAAAGAAAGCTTTGGAATCTTTTCGATCGTAAGCAAGTTGCAGATCATCAGTTCCGTCTTTCCACCAATGATTCTTCATTTCTCTCAGGGTGGTCTGTGCTCCTCTCTTGAGAGAAAGGTAAGACGCTTTCTTGGACAGTGATGATTTATCCATCACATAACTGATGTGGGCATGATGTAAGCATACCAGGAGATCCTGAACTATGGGATCATTCTTGTTGAACCAATCGTGGTGTTTACGTTTCATGAACCCAATGGTTTCCTCTGCAGAGCTATGGAGTGCATCACGGAGAAAGCTCTAGGGATCCTCAAGAGACATTCCCTCTGTTCTGATGCCATTCAAGGCACTTTCGATCTTTTGCAGAAGCTGACTTGCCACTCCAGGGGAGGACAGTTTTCTTACATCAAGCATCTTAGTAAGGGTTTTAGTTGAAAATACCACATAGTAGCGAGTAAACATAATTTCTAGTCATACAGTTCTGTAAAATGTGAAAGAATTAAATCTTTTGCTGGAAATAGTGTATTGAAACATAGAATGTTTGCATGGTTTATGGCCGGAACGTTCTATGATTCAATACACTATTTCCAGTAAAAGATTTAATTCTTTAACACCACACAGTAATATTTAGCATCAAATCAAATGATAAATTTTATCAATTGCAGGTTATGTTAAGTGGCCCAGAGGGTGATAAGGCAGATCTTGAGGAAATAGAGCAAGTCCTTAAAGGTGATGACTCTTTTACCATGGTTGCTATGGTGCATTGCGAGACAACCTCAGGAGTAATTCATCCAGTTGTGGAGGTGGGAAGACTGGTGAAGAAGTATCTTCCAAAAGCAGCTTTCTTTGTAGATGCAATGAGCAGCTTTGGTGCAGTCCCTGTAAATTTTTCTGAGGGAGGCATTGACTACTTGGTCAGTTCTGCTAACAAATGTATTGAAGGTGTACCGGGATTCTCATTTGTGATAGCACGAACTGACCATATGCTCAAGTGTGAAGGGTTTGCACGAAGCCTATCTCTTGATATTGTCGACCAATACAAGACACTAGAGAAAACTGGCCAGTTTCGATTCACACCTCCTACCCATGCCATGCTTGCATTTAGAAAAGCCATTAGTGAATTGGAAGAAGAAGGAGGAGTTATTGGCCGAGCTGAAAGGTTTGTGTCAATATAATTTTTTTAAAAAATAAATTAGGAAAAATAAGAATAGAAAATAACAACAATATAATAATAATAATAATAATAATAATAGCAAAATGTTTTTATTACAAACATTCATTTGATAATGGTGCACTACTTTATTTAGTATTCAAACTTCCACATCCATTAAACAATTCCACACAGTGATGCTGCTGTACGTACAGACTTGTTAAGAAAATATGAGAAAATGAAAAGTATTTAGTATTCCAAGTGCAAATAATTTTTCATGTTCCTACAAGAAACATTGATCATATTCAAACTATATTTTGAAATATTTAAATTCAAACTCAGATATTCAAACCTGCAACTTTGTATTCAAGATTAAGTATTTTGTTTCAGATCTATAGAGAAGGATTTTGTTGGGGTGCAAACTACCATGTTAGCTGACCTAAGTTATATTGTAACATTTAAGGCAAGAGAGGGGGATTGATATTAAAAACCAACAGGGACCACAGAGCTCATTGTGGGAGGGGTGGTGTATTGTCATTGAAAAGTGAAGGGGGGGGGGGGCTTGTATTGTCAATCATTTTTATTATTTGTATTTATCATACTTCAATATTCTTGGTGCAAAACGTGGGGAAAAGATTCAGCCTCCCCCTTCCTCCCCCGTCTCTGTGGTTTCTGAACGAGATTTACATACCAAGCAGGATGTTTACCAACCATAAACACAAGAAAAGGAAACATGTCACAACAGATACTGATATTGTTTCAGACAAATGAAGTACTTTTTAGAATCTGTTTTCTTATTAAACTATAAAACCCATGCATCCCCATCTGTGCCTACAGGCCTATTTCCACTCCCAACTTTTTGTCATTAAACATCAAGACTTAGACAAGTGGTGTAACTCTGCTGTTACTTGCCATGTGTAGAGATCATCACAGGATAAAGGGGTGGCTTGCTAGTTGCCCTTTCTTGCAGCCGTGCAGAGGCTGAATTGGCAAGGACGCAGCTCGACGAGATCGGGTAGCCGGTGATCTCGCCCAGATGCAATTTTGCCGAAGGAGCTGTGCTGCCGTCTAGGCACTCAGCCCCAGAGCACGATCCATACGTGACCTGGGAGCACAGCACCATACTGATTTAATCAGCTGGGAGTAGATTTTGCTGAGGGAGGAAAACCGGAGTACCCGGAGAAAAACCCTATGAGTCAGATTGAGACTGACAACTCTCAGCACACATGAGGAGCCCAGTAGTCGATCCTGGGTCATAGAGTTGGGAGGCACGAGTGATGACTAAGTGATTCAGGATTAAGTTGATGTCTAGCAACCAGTTTACTTTTCGTTTTCAATACTAAAGGCCCTGTCACACTGTGCAATTTTCTCACCAACTTGTCTCGCAATGCTTGAAAATATAGCGTTGCAAATTGCCGAGGTTGGGTGTTACACTACAACGCGATCTCAGCAACTTGCAATGTTTTTGGCCGTACCCAGAGCTCCTCGGAATGAAACGAGAAGTGTGCGCAAGTGCTCGTGGAAAAAACTGCCTTAAAATTGCAAGAAAAGTTGCTGAAGGGGTGATACACTGTTCAGTGGTGTTGCCAGTTGCTGCAATCTGTTGCGAAAAGTAGACTTGAGTTCTACTTCATGCAACGGTTTGCGCAACAAAAAAATTGCGACACAACCCATGTTACACTGTGCAATTTTGTCAGCAACTTGTCTCGCAACGTTGCTGAGAAAATTTCGCAGTGTAACAGGGCCTTTATAATCAAACGAAATGAACAGATGAAATTAACTGAAGTTAATTTATTGCTTACTATGTCTAGGTACATTGAAAACCGTCAGATCCTTCGTGATGGCATGAAAAAGCTCGGTTTCCGCGAGTTCTTGGATGACACCCACGAGGGTTACATCATTACATCTTATCACTTTCCCGACCACCCCAACTACAACTTCAACGAGTTCTACAATCGTTTGAATGAAAAGAACCAAGTCATTTATCCTGGCAAGGTGACACAAGCCGATTGTTTCCGCATTGGGAATATCGGACACTTGTTCCCCAAAGACATGGAACACCTCTTGGTCTGCATTGAGGAAGTAATGAAAGAAATGGATCTACCAGTTCCGCTCTTATAAGTATAAGGATGGGTTAGACTGGTTTAGGTTGTACTTTAAAAGTAGCTTAATTGCATTCATTTAACATTTTTGTGCTGATTCTTTCACGACAATCAGTCAAAGTACAAAGTAGTGTAAATCATAGATCATAGCTTACGATTAAAAGAAAGCACAAAAATCCTTAGTTTCGTAAATGTGTATATAGTGAAATTCTTTATATAAGAACCTAGATTTTTCTAAGTTAGCCTAAAAAGGTTCTTATATACAAGATACTTTCACTATGATTTGAAAAATAAGAACCTGTGATGAAATTCTATGCTTAAAAGGTTATATAACAGGGGTCTAAATGAAAAAATCTTAGCCCAACAGAAAATGAAGGTTCTTATATGCGGGTTTTACTCTAAAATAATACTATTAACATACGAGAAAGCAACAAGCGAGCCACCTCGTGTACTTGTATGTATTTTTAGAACAACACATTCGAAAGGCTTTGTTCTGGTGTTTTTAGCAACATGAATCTGTGTCATGTTGAATGAAACATTCTTTGTTCCGTTCAGGTATTTTACTATTTTGCGTTTTTACCCAAAATCAAGAAAAAACGAATATGATCGTCAGGAGAGGCGTTAAACTGTTTGCAGGAGCAGATGAGGGGCGTTGGGAACCGTTAGAAACAACAAAACCGCCATAAATTTTGATCAACTGCAAGTGTCACCCCCCCGCCC
>JAOCNB020127678.1:0-10781 GCA_026546465.2 Palythoa caribaeorum | reverse complement strand
GCGCGCGCGTGCCTGCAATTTTCCCGCGGTTTTCCACTTGAGCTCTGACCCTCGGTTTCGTGTTACCAGTACCGCGCGCCAAAATATATCGAAAATCGTCAATTGTTGATTACAACAATTGTGTGCGAACAACTTGGCCTAAAACAGTACTGAATAAAAACAATAGCTGTTGTTTACATGTCTTCGAAGAATCCTTAGAATTTGGTGGCCAGAAAAGATCAGGAATGAACAAGGCCAAGAACCAGTGAAGAGTATTATCAGTAGAAGGAAGTGGTCGTGGATCGGGCACACTCTAACATCACAAAACAGGCACTGCAGTGGAACCCATCAGGGAAGCGAAGTCCGGCTAGACCGAAACATACTTGGAGAAGGGAAATGGAGGCAGAAATGAGGGCAGAGGGATATCACTTCAGTAGACAGGAAAAGATGGCCCAAATTCGTGTCCGATGGAAGCACATTGTTGATGGCCTATGCTCCATCCCGGATTAAAGAGCAATAATGATGATGATGATGATGATGATGATGATGATGATGATTGTTTACATGAGTGATTCGTAAATGTCCGAAACCTCAGGCAATGATAATACTAACATTTCAGACATTTTTTTACAAATTGCTCATGCAAACAATAGCTACTGTTTTTATTCAGTACTGTTTTAGGCGAATTTGTTCGCATATAATAGTTGTAATTCACCAACTGAGGAAGAGCCAAGTTTTTGGCACAAAACGTCTTTTGGCAATATTTTAAATCAGAGACAAACCCTGCTTTTGTATCATTTTGTGAGTAAATTACGTTTTTGAAAGGCAGTACATGGCTCAGAAAAAATCTGTTGGAATTGTTGGATTTGTTTTGCAGACAAGATATTGGAAATGCACCAAGTTTGTATGAAGGACATGTTTCATGAAACCAGCGAGGTAAGAGCACAAACGTGGTAGATGGCATTATTATGAAAATAATTTACATGCATCAGAATAGGTGAATCTTTTCTGACGTCATTGTTTACATCCTGCTTCATTGGCATACAACTTTCTGTGAAGAAAGAACCAGAATAAAAGGGAATTGAGTTTAAAACTTGAGAAAGGCAAATAAATTGTGGATAGCGTCCAAAATTTGGTTCTGTAAAAGCAGTTTGAAAGAACATATCAGTGTCCGAAAAAATACAAAACAACTGGGTGGCAAAACCAATATTTAAAACTGCATCACGAGAACAGTATGTAACATACAGGTTTCATTTTTTCAGAAGAGACTTATTTTGGAGAGCTCTTTTAATATTCAGTACTTCTCAACTTGTATCTCAGTTAGAAAGAGAAGCACGTATGCTAATGAAGCAAAGAATGTAAACAAAGATTCACCTATTCATAGTTATTTAGTTGAAAACAAGTTTTGTTAATGGTAGTGTTCAGTGAATAACTGTTATAATTCCAGTTTTGCAAGTTAATATTGTGGTACAGCAGTTTTTGCATGAAAATATACTGAAATGATTCTATCAGGCCAAATCCCAAGCAAAATGGCCTCATGTATTAGCATGCAGAAAACTGAGCAATCTCCAAATAATGTCTGAAATTGCAGCTAGTATCCCTCGTAACAGGAATAAACATTTGTAAAAAAAATCTGCTAACATAGATCGGTATAATTTTCTGGTACCAACAATTTAAATTAGGTAATTATTTGATTGTGATCACTCCAGCCACATGTGTGCCCATCCAGAGCGACTCTGATTTTATTACAATGTATCAATTGTCTTTATGTTATATAAATCATTCTAAAAATTTATTATCATTAACACGTACTCAGTTCCTGACAATAATCTGAACTGTACTGTAATTAACTTTTGAAAGTCAGGGGATATTGGATAAGACAATGTATTTACCATATAAGATAAATTATAGTGTCACAGTGTCAAAACTTTTCCCTCCAAGTTCTAGCTCATTTTGACCAAGTTTTTACTCCCATACACATTTATGTAAAATGAATAAGATATATACAATAGGTTTTTGACTTTGTGCACAAGTCAACCACATCCTCATAAAACTGGGGGAAAAATCAAGAACTTTTCAAGAACTTAAACAAACACTAAAGGGCTTTTCAAGTAAGGACTTTTCATACAAGGTCTCCTAGCTGTAAGATTTCGTAAACTTTTTAAGGCAGTGTGTACCCTGTACTAGCGTTTTTGATTGAAGAGCGTGGTGTAAAAACGGCTTAAGTGACTATTTTAGGTCGAAAAATAAACTTACGATTTTTTTGAATTATTTTGCACCACCGTAATCTTCATTAAAGATATAAGTCTCTCCGCGGTTTTTTCCTAATTAAAGCTGTGAACGGATCAGAAAACGAGTTTAAAAAATGGACCTTAAATGCATGATTACCTACCGCAGAACAATATTCTAGATTGACAAACTTTTGGAATCAGCAACCTTCTTGAACAATAAACAGAATCATAAGAGGCCTGTGATATTGTTTTCTGGTGACGCGCACGAAGAAAATATTTCGAGCATATTTTTCAGTCTTTTCTGGAGCAAAACCCCGAAGCATTTGATTTTGACATTAACATTTTTGTCTTCAGTTTTTCAATTAATTAAAACACCTCTCCCAGTCAAAAATTTTACAATCCCAGCAAAGTTCAAACTTGAAAATTTTCTTCGCGCTGGTATGCAATGATTGTTGTTTCTTCTTTTGCAGGTCGATCAACAGCTATTCAATTAGAGCTAGTTTAGCAAATATGGAGTTTGCATGTTTGATACCCGAAAATTGCACAGCATGGCGTCCCGCCAGTTTTTTTTTTCAATCTTCTTATAAGACTTGAGCCAGTTGAGCCACCCACAGCAACTGACAAGTTTCCGTGCTTGCTCGAATCCAAGTATAGAACAGCCAGTGAAATAAGTTCACTCAAGACTGCCATGTTTCACTTTTCATAATTTTAGTCTCGATCACTCCTGACAAGCATGAATTTACTTTTAAAAAACACTTCTGGGTTCTATCAGAAGATTGCCTTGACCCATTATTCTGGCTTAACAACGCCAGCCTAGTGGAATCCTAGCATGGGGAAATACATGTATCAAACAACTCTTCAACCCTTGTTTGCCCTTCAAAAAAAGCCATGCGCTTGATAACAAAAAAATTTCTCAAAATTTGATGAGCATACAAGTCCCTTGTTTAAATGTCTTAATACCAAGTCTATCAAATTGATCAATTAATACTAAAATTTTCGCTATTTCTTGTTTTGTTATATCTACTTGCTTCTGGAATACTTATCTACATCTTTATCTAGATAATTGCTATCATATTTTAGTTCTTGTTTTTTTTTATTTATCTTTTGTAAACTTGCATGACTTTTAAATTTCTGTACACCTCCGTCTAGCCGATAGATTATAAACTCAAAATGTTGTAAAAAAACTTGCATGGCTGTCTGATTAGTTTACCTTTTTAGTTATTTCAGACAGCCAGTGCCCTTCTTTACAATTCATCCGATATACTAAGTACTATACTATGGAGGGTATAAATAAAGTTGTTGTTGTTGTAGCCTGGGAGCTTGTTTGGTGGAAAATTGCTCTTAAAAACACTTACAAACACAAATGCTCGTGCTAGCATTCGTGCGAAATTTGTAAGCAAATAAAATTAACTTGCAAATGATGACTTGGTGAAAGAAATTGAGCTCTGTGTATCAAAAGAGCAGTAATTCTCATGAGAGACTGCAGTTCTGCGGTGAGCGATCGTGCAGTTTAGTCGATCTTTAAATTAGCTCATTTTAAAACGCTTCTTTAAAAGCGTTTCAAAAAAACGCAGAAATAACATTTTTATTCACTGGGGAACATGTAAGTACAAAAACATTCAGAGATTATTATTTTTTTAACCTAAAATTGTCACTAAGGCCATTTTAGCACCGAGCTCTTCAGTTCTTGATTGTATAATGATTGACAGTGGTGATGTATGTGATGGATATGTACTGTAATTGAGAAGAAATTTGCCAGCCAAACCTTGAATTTTGACACTTTTATTACAACTGATCACTAACGCTCAATTCAAATACCAGAGGAAGCCTCAAACTATCATATGGAGAGAAACAAAAATTGATTCACATGCACTTTAAAAATTAACTAACCTCATTTGTGGATGGCTCAACAAAGTATCCAATTGGGTACAAAATTCTCATCCATGTAACCATTTCCTCCTGTTTTTAATTCAGATTAAATATTAAAAAATTTGGTATGTGAAAATATTTGATCAGTTGTTTCTCATTAACTGCAAACATGTTTATTATTTAATCTATTCAAAAATAATGTCTAATCAGTTGACAAATATGTAGATGAGTAACCAAACAGGCCCACCATTCTTTGATACTCAAAGAAAAACACAAAGTCATATGGTTTATAATCTGTAGACATTATACACCTTGTTCTTACAGCGCATCCCAAATTATCCAAACCTCAATTATCTCAAAACCATTTAACTTAAGAAAAGAGATTTCATTTATGTTTATTTCATCCAAACAAAATCATTGCACTTAAAGAAACAAATATGTTTCTAATTCTTACCATTCCCAAAAAATCTATTTCTATTATAATCTTGTCATTAAACTCGAGCATTCAACAAACAACTTTCATCAATGCTACAATAAAACCACATGTTGTCCTCACATCGAATTCAAAACAAAAAAATAAATCCAGTCTCACTTGACAAAAGGTTAGAAGCAGAAAAACCTACAATAATTGTTTATTCAGCGGTTAGGATCATAAGATCTCTGCCTTCTAACCACAATGCCCCAGGTTCAACCCCCGGCTCAGCCGAGCGTTGAACATTTGTGTGACCTTCTTTTCCGCCAAAGTTGACTCAGCTTTGTATCCTACCAAGGTCGGTAAAATGAGTACCAGCTTCTGCTGGGGGCTAACCTGCGATGGATTAGTGTCCCGTCAATGACTCTCATCCAGTTAACACTACAGAAAGCGGGGATAAGCACCCGCTCCATAGGCCACTTGGCTCGTAAAAGGGTTTATCTTAGGATCATTTAAAAACAAAAAGCACTTCAAGAAAAGTGAGGTTAAAGAGCATGTACCAGACTTTCTGTTATGGGCCTAACAGAGATGTAACAGTTTGTATATCGAACAAAGTCCATATAATCGAGCCCACTTGTTTTCAGTTGTGTTACTTGTCATAAAGTACAAAATGCAGTAAAAGCTGGGATGCTAGCTTGTTGCAATACTTCAAGAGGCATGTTACAATTTTATCTCCAAACTGTTCTGTTACTATTTAGTGTCAAAATCCATACCAAACGAAAAATTTAGGCCCCATCTACCCTAATATAAATACATTTTCGTTTGAAAATATATATTACTTTATTTTTAACCATTTTTGTCATCCATCCACACTAAAACAGACTGAGATATACGTCGCTTAAAACAGAGGTTTTTGAAAATGTTTTCTACAGTGAAATTTTTAAAAATGGAAATGCAGCATTTTTTTGTGGGTGGGGGAAATGAACTAGGTTTTCAAAAACGATTTATTTTTATGTCTCTGCTCATTTGAAACAAGTGCAGCAAGTGTTTCTTATCTGTTTCGTAGTTTTTTTGTGGTCTAGTGAAGATGGTTGAAAATGCTGAACAAGGATAGACGTGAGGACACAAAATCTTTTATGCACTAGGTTAAGTCATGAAACTGAAAACCAAGGTTTTCAAAAATGCTTGCGGTCCGACTTCGTTGAGCTGCGTCCTCGTAATTCAGCCCCAGGCTGCAAGGATTATTATTATTATTATTATTATTATTATTATTATTATTATTATTATTATTATTATTATTATACTATAAAAATGCACTAAAAGTACCTGGGGTTGCTTACCTGTGAAGTGGCTTGAAGGTACCAAATGAAACCAGACTTGAGGTGAAGTTCAAAGACATACGATAGGCCTGGAGCAGCTTACCTGTGAAGTGGCTTGAAGGTACCAAATGATACCTGACTTTGTGTGAAGTTCAAAGACATATGATAGGCCTGGAGCAGCTTACCTGTGAAGTGGCTTGAAGGTACCAAATGAAACCTGACTTTGTGTGAAGTTCAAAGACATACGATAGGCCTGGAGCAGCTTACCTGTGAAGTGGCTTGAAGGTACCAAATGATACCTGACTTTGTGTGAAGTTCAAAGACATATGATAGGCCTGGAGCAGCTTACCTGTGAAGTGGCTTGAAGGTACCAAATGAAACCTGACTTTGTGTGAAGTTCAAAGACATACGATAGACCAGGAAAATCATTACAACCTTTCAACAGAGAAATGTCCCCTCTTGTGATGGAATTAAGTGGAGTCGCTGACTACATTAACAGTTAAAAGACATACGATAGGCCAGGAGCAGCTTACCTGTGAAGTGGCTTGAAGGTACCAAATGATACCTGACTTTGTGTGACATACGATAGGCCTGGGGCAGCTTACCTGTGAAGTGGCTTGAAGGTACAAATGAAACCAGACTTTGTGTGAAGTTCAAAGACATACGATAGGCCTGGAGCAGCTTACCTGTGAAGTGGCTTGAAGATACCAAATGATACCTGACTTTGTGTGAAGTTCAAAGACATATACAATAGACCAGGAAAATCATTACAACCTTTCACCAGAGAAATGTCCCCTCTTGTGATGGAATTAATTGGAGTCGCTGACTACATTAAAAGTTAAAACAAATGAGATGTTAAAAGACTATAGTTGTGCTATGCCATCTTTCTTAGATTTAAACTTTATTTTTTTGTTAAGTCCAAAAACAAGCTATAATAATTGTAGTAATAATGATTTAATTCAAATCTAATCTTTTTTAATTTATTTTTTTTAATTTATTAAACTCATCTCAATCCTCAACCATCCATTCATCTCAACCCTCATCCCTGCCATCCATTCATTTCAATCCACGTCCCTACAATCTATTCATTTCAACCCTGCTCTCTACCATCCGTTCATCTCAACCCTGCTCTCTTTCATCCATTCATTCCAACCCTGCTCTCTATCATCCATTCATTCCAACCCTGCTCTCTACCATCCATTCATTTCAACCCTGCTCTCTAACACCCATTCATCTCAACCCTGCTCCGTACCATCCATTCATCTCAACCCTGCTCTCTATCATCCATTCATTTAAATCCTGCTCCCTACAATCTATCCATTTCAACCCGGCTCGCAATCATCCATTCATTTCAACCCAGTCCCTGACATTCATTCATTTCAAATATGCTCCCTACCATCCATTCATCTCAATCCTGCTTCCTACCATCCATTCATCTCAATCCTGCTTCCTACCATCCATTCATTTCAACCATGCTCCCTACCATCTATTCATCTAAACCATGCTCCCTACAATCCATTTATTTCAATCCCGCCCCCTACCATCTGTCCATCTCAACCATGCTCCCTACCGTCCATTCATCTCAATCTTCATCCATACCATACATTCATTTCAATCCTGCTCCCTACCATCCATTTATTTCAAACCTGCTCCCTACCATCCATTAATCTCAACCCTACTCCCAAACATCCATTCATTTTAACCCTGCTTGCTACCATTCATTCATTTCAATCCTGCTCCCTACTATCCATACATCTAAATCATGCTCCCTACTATCCATTCATTTCAATCCTGCTCTCTACCATCCATGCATCTCTACCTTCATTCATACCACCATTCATTTCAAACCTGCTCCCTACCATCCGTTAATGTCAACCTACTGCCTAACATCCATTCATTTCAACTCTGCTCGCTACCATTCTTTCATTTCAACCCTGCTCCAAACCATCCATTAATCTAAACCATGCTCCCTACCATCTATTCATCTAAACCATGCTCCCTATCATCCATTCATCTAAACCATGCTCCCTATCATCCATTCATCTCAATCCTGCTCTACCTTCCCTTTGACCTCAACCCTGTTCTCTATTATCCATATCAACCCTGCCCCCTATCACCCATTCATTTCAACATGCTCTCTACCATCCATCTCAACCCTGCTCTCTACCATCCATCTCAACCCTGCTCTCTACCATCCATCTCAACCCTGCTCTCTACCATTTTAACCCTACTTGCTACCATCTCAAAAATTAGCGTGAAAAAATCTTGAGATTTTATGCCCAAAACATTAGATTCATGAAATATTTCAAAATTAATGAGTTACAAATCTAACCGTGCTAGCACCATTCAAACATCAATGAGATTTAAATCCGTGACTTTCATTTTTTTCCTAAATCCTGAAAATGTCTTCAAAATACGGCACAAATCGACGGGGTGGTAAAGGTTCATTTCGCAAAATGAAAATGTTTTTTAAACTCCACGATTCTTGACTTATTTCCCATAAATTCTCAAATTTATTTTACATGAAACTAAAACATATTTCAATTTTCCATGAGTTGTCATATCTTGAGTTTTAATTCTTCATTGGTGAATTAAGTGACGATTGGTTTCAACCATCCACCAAACCGTTAGGGTCTGTTAGCTTTTATTACAATCTGAAAGACAAACTAACTTTTTCAATAACTTCCTATACATGCGTTATTGAACAAACGTGAGTTAAAAATGGGTGGATATTAGCCAAGTTCTTTTTTTGCGTTATTATGGGCAGAGACAAAGTTAAGGTCTCTGAAAAGGCAAAAAAAGAACGAGGCCAATATCCAGCCATCTTGACCGAACAAGCTTGTTCAATAAAGTATTTATTATATGGCCAAAGAATTTCATTTTACAACTGTTTTCCGTAAGACGACAACGCTTTCATGTCTTCTGTCACTTTGCATTTTTAAAATTAAGTTTTGTATTTGTCAGATTTTGTTGACGAATAAATTTACGAAACTCGTCTATATTTTCTTTGTTTTGACTGACCCCTTCCCCTTCAGTTTTGCTGCTCCATTGCCGAAAAGTCAATGTGTGATTCTGCACCACGCATTTTTTTTTCTTGTAGGAACAAAATGGGTAATCCCGAGCAGAATATGTCTATCTTACCCGCTCGCGTAACCAATCAGAACACAGAATTCGCTTCATCTCAGTGCCTGCTCAGCGAGCCTGTCATATTATAAAAATCATTGTTTTTAGAAATGCAGCGTAACGTTATCACACAATCAGTATGTGGCATGTTACCAAGATCTGTAAGGCGAATTGTGTCGGGGATTAGAGTACCTCTCCCCTCAACTCCCCCCTCCCCCTAACAAGTTATCTTGGCCTAGGCCAAGTTTCTATACAACTCCAGCAGGCGGTCATGTTGTGAGGATGAAGACCGAAAACTTGAACATCATGTCAGACGAGTTCGAGAGGACTGGGGAGAGGAAATTAATGTTTGGTTTATATTTTACTCTTCTCCCCAGTCTTTCCTCTTGTACACGTCCATCAGGCCGGGCGCCCGAATCAGTTCAATTTTTTCTCCTCATTACAAGACCGCGAGCTGCACAGGTTAATACAGCTGCGAAATTGAGTTCGCATGCAGCCGAGACATTCGAGGGGTAGAGACAACTTGATCTGGAAGGTAGGAACAGCCCCAGGCTACTGGGCGTAGGGGGAAAGTTGTCTCGCTCCACTAAACGGTTTATCCAGTCTCGTTCCCAGGGCCTTTTCCCACATCCCGTGGAGAAGCCCTAAGAACCAGGTTGCGATCTATCCCGAGTTGTCTCGGGGAATCGGATCTAGACGACCTTTTCGAATGTACGCATGTGTTCTACTCAGAACAAAATTTCAACAACAGACAAAATAACTCGTCTAATGTTTTTCATTTAAAAAAAGACTAGTTTTGACCCTAAACCTCGGGGATACCTCTACCCTCGGGATAACTCTACCCCTGGGATAACACTATCCCCGGGTTAAATCTAACCCTGGGAGTAACTCTAATCCCGGGATAACTCTACACCTCGGATAATTCACTCCCCGGGATAACTATGCACCCAAGGATGACTCTTCCCCTTGACAAAACTCATATGAACATGGCCTGAGAGTCCGAGGTTATTTTTCATAATTCTGCAGCATGCCGGCCTCAGACCAAACACCGTACCCCCAAATCTAAACCCTTTTACGGGCTTCAATACATAATTGGAGCCGGTGCTTTTTTCCGGTTTCTGTAGTGTTAACCGGATGAGAGTCAATCACCCCCCTGGACGGGAGACTAATCCATCGAGGGCCCCAGCAGATGTTTTGTATTAAAGGATGGAAACCCAGGTCGATGTAAATTTGGCGAAGGCGACACATATTTTCAACACTCGGCAGAGCCGGGACCTTGTGGCTGAAAGACTGAGCTCGAGTCCGATCCAGTGGGGAAAAGTGGTTTTGAATTAATACAGACAATATAGTTATTAACCTTTAAGTGACTCAGGAATACCAGAACAGGACGACTGTGTTCGAACTAACTTCTTTTGAGGCTGTAGTCTGTTGTAAATCTCGGACTTAATAACACGAGTTTGTTTGATCCTCGGGGATTATAGCTGGTTTGATCCAAGGGCTTGTGTATTTAAGGATTAATGGCAGTAATCAGTGTGTAGAGACAATAACAATCAAAGAATAATTGAGACTTAATTTGCATTGAGTTTGTCCAAAAAGTTTAGAGCAATGAGCCTCAACCGAAATTTACTGGTTTACAAAAAATGTGTGTCTGTGTAAAAAGACCAAGCCATTTCAGGGAGTATGCCAGAGGAAATCTTTTGGATACTTAATTTATCATTGCATTTTTTCTAGTCGGGTTATCATGAACTAAAACTAACAGTGACCATGTTAGGTATATCTAGCGCGTTAACAGGAAAAGGGTCTCCTCATGGAACCAAGATGAAAAATCACTTTAGGTGTTAATTTAGA